>JBBMKF010000058.1:2729110-2741768 GCA_037834155.1 Curcuma caesia
AGCTTATATGGCTCAAACAGTTACTTCAAGAGCTAAGATATTGAGAGGTTACATAAATGTCACTTATATGTGACAATCAAGCCGCTATGCATATAACCTCGAATCTAGTTTTTCCCGAGAGGACAAAGCATATTGAAGTCGACTGTCACTTTGTCAAAAAAAAAAGTTATATCTGGTGAAATATCTTTAGTTTTGTTAACTCACATGATCAACTAGCAAATATATTCACTAAATCATTGAGAGATCCGTGAATTGACTACATATGTAACAAGCTGGGTGCATATGATTTATATTCTCCAGTTTGAGGGAGAGTGTTAAAATATTAAGGGATAAATATATCTTTTTATAGAATAATTTTTCTAGAATAGGTCCCTATATTTGTGTATAAATAGGGATTTGTTTCTTGTAATAAAACAAGATTTTTCTTATATTATTTTACACCAACATTTAATTTGTATCAATAAGATAATACAAAAGGATGACCTAATAAATTATATGTCTCTTAAGATAATCGACTACATTAATAGTCTTTGTGATAATATTTAACTTTAGTATTGATATCACTTCTAAGGGCCACAAGGAGATCATCGTTTGCATCTAAACTATACAACAACAACCAAGTATTCATCCCACTAACTAGGTTGGCTATATGGATCCTTCTACGCCATTGAACTTGATCGTTTACTATATTATTATCTATATTTAAATGAATTTTATCATATTTTATTGTTGCTAACGAAGTCTTCTTTGATCTCCCTCTTCCTCTATTAATGTCTGCATTTGTTATTGTAAAATAATAAGACAATGGATTTCTCTCTCTGTCTATTACAAGATATAAGCCCCTATTTATACATGAATATAGGGACCTATTCTAGGAGAATTATTCTAAAAAAGAAAAACAGAATATTTATACTTAACAGAATATTTATCCCTAACAGAATATTTATTCATAAATATTCTAACAATTCCTAAATATTCTAACACTCCCCCTCAAGCTGGAGGATATAAATCATATGTACTCAGCTTGTTACATATGTAGTCAATTCGAGAATGTCCTTTATCTTCATACAAAAGACCCTTTCCTGGAGCACCTCTGATATATCGGATAATGCTTGTTACAGCATCCCAATGGTCCTTGTATGGAGAGTTGACTTACTACACTTACTGTAAATGAGATATCCGGACGAGTAACAGTAAGGTAACTTAGTCTCCCTACTAATCGTCTGTATCGTTCAGGATATGAAAGAGACTCCCCCTGATTTGGCATGAGCTTGATATTCGGAGAGCTAGAACTTGCTAGCTTGCTGCCGTTACTGAAAGAGGGCAGCGGATAAGAGAAGCGGTTGATGTTGCTGCTTCTGTTGAGAAGAGAGGAGACGCGGACGAGCACAAGAAGGCGGCGCGATCCTTGCGTCGAGACCCTAACCGCGTGATGAAGACATGCTGCTTAGAAGCGCGCGACCACGGGAAAAGTGACGTCGCAAGGAAGAAATAGGAGCACGCGACCACGGGAAGAGTGGCGTCGCGAGGAAGGAACAGGAGCGCACGACCACGGGAAGAGTGGTGTCGCGAGGAAGACGTGTTGCTCGTCGCGTCGAGGAAGACGCGCGACGAGGAAGCCGCTGTGATTGCTCCGTCGCAATGAGAAAAACGCGCGACGAGGAAGGCAGCGGAGGAGACGTGCTACTCGTCGCGTCGAGGAAGACGCGCGACGAGGAAGCTGCTGCGATTGCTGCGTCGCGACGAGGAAAACGCGCGACGAGTAAAGACGGCAAACAGAAACGCACGCGAGGAAAATGCGTGGCGAACAGAGAGAGAAGGAAGCCGCTTGTGATTGCTGCGTCGCGACGAGGAAATCGCGCGACGAGGAAAGACGGCGAACAGAAACACACGCGAGGAAAATGCGTGGCAAACAGAGAGAGAATGAAGCCGCTGCGATTATTGTGTCGTGACAAGGAAAACAAGCGACGAGAAAAGACGGCAAACAGAAACGCACGTGAGGAAAATGCGTGGTGAACAGAGAAGGAAGAGGATTGGTTTGAGCGGATAACCCTAAACCAAAGGAGGGAGGAAAACCCAAACCTAAACACGAGCACACGCGAGAAAAACGCGTGGTGAACAGAGAGAGAGAAGGAAGAGGATTGGTTTGGGCAGATAACCCTAAACCTAGCCTTGGCTCTGATACCATGTAAAATAATAATACAATGGATTTCTCTCTATTCTATTACAAGATATAAGCCCCTATTTATACATAAATATAGGGACCTATTCTAGGAGAATTATTCTAAAAAAGAAAAACAGAATATTTATCCTTAACAGAATATTTATCCCTAAATATTTTAACAATTCCTAAATATTCTAACAGTAACTTAAACATAATTAATTTATATCAACTTTGTTTCCAACCTATAGATCTATGTGAGCTGAAAAGGCACAAGTTGTAGTTGCCAGATAGTACATTCTCTTGACAAGATTACGAGTGAGATATTAGTTTTTTTTAAGAATAAGGGTTTTATGGCAATGTTTTCTGTGTTGTATTGACATCTTCCTTCGTTTTCTTCTTCAGACAACAAGTGTGATATTAGTTTGCTTAAAATTACGGTCATAGTACAATGCTTGCTGTGTTGTATAGGTGGCATCTTTTTTCTGATTAGTAGTTTCCAGAGCAATGATCATCAATGCTATGCGTGTTTCCTGACTTGTTGGAATTGTGTCAGAATCGTATTCTAGGTGAAATTGAGGAGCAGATTGAACAAATTCTTGCCATTGTATTTGAGAATTACAAGTCCCTTGATGAATCCTTACCCTCTGGAATACCAGAAGTTTTTAGGCATGCCACTGGATCTCCTGCACTTGCATTGGTACCCGCAATGAAACTATTCACTCTTCTTCATGATATCCTAACTCCAGAGGCTCAGCTGAAACTATGCAGTCATTTTCAGGTTTGTGATGTAGATTTTTTCAGTTGATACTTCTTCAGCTATGTTAATTCTAATGATCTTTTATGATAATTTCTAGATTGCTGCTAAGAAGCGCTCAAGAAGACACTTGCTTGAGACTGATGAGTATGTAGCAAACAACAGCGAAGCAAATAGGATGGATGCTGTTGGTTTTGCTAATGCTTATCAGAAAATGAGGACACTATGCCTCAACATACGGAATGAAATTTTTACTGACATTGAAATTCATAATCAGCATGTGCTTCCGAGGTGGGTGTCTTTCCCATTCTTGTACTCGTATATTTGCCCCTTTAACATCTGTGACTTATTTGTCAAGATTTTTTTTTAAAATGTAGTTTAACATACAATACCTACAATAAATCATGTAAAATACTTATACCAGAAGTTCACTCGTGTCTTTTTCTTATGTCAAAGGAGGCCTTCAAGCCTATTTGTTTCTTATTAAATATTAAATGATTACATGTCTCTCATGATTTGTCCTTCCTACTAAAAATTGTCTCCACTCTGTGTTTCCGCTCTTGGAGTTTTTTTATCCCTGCATTTTGTCCTCCATGCTATCCTAGACAACCAATATGCATCCTTACTTTCTCCTCTAGGATGGAATCTCATCTTGACTTCCCATTTTGGTCCTTCAATTGCTTGAACTCTTCTAAATTTCTTCTGCATATTGTTGGATAAGCTTTCTTTTCCTCATATATTTCATACACATCTTTACTATCTCCGCTCAGTCTGATTGCCTCCCATTTGCTTGCCTTCTCCAGTCCTATACAAATGTCCATCCCATCTTAGCATCGAGCTTGATGGTTGGTTAAATGATTTTCTAGCAAATTCCTATGCAGACCACTGCAGTTCCATAGGGTGGGTTAAGTGCCCACCAACTTGCAATTTCCAGGTATGCTCATGTTTAGTATTCGGTTGATTGTTCACCATTTCCACTTTTGTCTGAAAACCATGATATCTCGTACCATAGGTTCTGACATGTTGTTTCTAACAGAGAACTCAAATCCACCTCCAGAATTCTTGCTACCTTCCTGGACAAGTTTTCCTTTATCCGCTCTTTGATACTCCTCAAATAATTCTTTTGTCCATTTCCTAAGTAGCTCAATCCTTATTATCTTGCAGCCTTACAGTCACTTTGTATATGCATGATGGTTTCCTCTAGCTCAGGGCACCTTGACAGCTTGCCAGAATGCTAATGTGTTTTCTACATCTTTCAGAGTTAGTAAGCCTTTGTTTGTTGCCAACCATAGGAAAAGCTCATATTCTTTGCAGTTCCTCCCATCTCCATACATTCAGATCTGCTCTGCTTCTCTTGGATGATATGGTCCCTTCTTCAACAAGTAATTTTTTGCACGATTGTGCTGCATCATCCTTTTGATGGATAAATTCATATCGTGAAAATTCCTGTTCAGAGTCATTCCTAATTTTGTTTGCAGCAATCTCCATCAGAACTGAACTTGGTAGCACAGCAGAAACTTCCCATTTCCATGTTCCATCATCAATCACTAAATCTCCCACATTCCGTTCATCTTGCCCGTCAAGAATTTCTGCAATATCCTCCAGTGGACCTGTTCTATTTAGCCACTGTCCTTCCAGAATCTGTCTCTGTCCAGTTTCTGTGCTCCATGCATATCCTCCCTCAATGCTACCCTAGATTTGGATTTTTATCTTATTCATCAAACTTGTCGGGAGTTTCATACTCATGTTCATCTTGCCAATACTATTTTACAATTACATACTCGAATTGGTTGCTGAAGTCTAAAGGTTTCTTCTTCCATATAAATATATGTAAAATTGCCAAGTTCAACCATGTAGTGCAGAGAAATAAGGAGAAAAGTGGTCTCTTTTTATTGATTTTTTTAATGCAACAAACTAACTGTTACAGTGAGGAGCTAACAAGTTCATTTTTGGTTTTCTGAGAAAAGTCACCAAGACATGGGAACTGAACGTCAGATTAGTTTAAGCTTCAGTTTTGCCAAAATTTTATTAACTTGTACTATTCTTTTTTCTGCTATGATTGGCTGGGTTATTGTAACACCAAAAGCTCAAGCTGTTAGGAAAAACTCTATTTGTATAAACTCAAGAGAAAGAATCAAGTAAATAAATAATAAGAAAATAAAATAAAAGACCTGATTATGCTTTTAAGATTTTAATTGTTCTACTTTTAATAGATTATATCATGCTTTAAAATCTCAAGCCGAACGATACAGTTTCGGTACTGTATCGTGCCGTGTTAATATAGTTTTGATTTTTTTAAATATAAAAATATATTAACTAAAAATAAAAAATTTAATCTAAGTATTTAAAAATAAAAAATAAAAAATAAAAAATAAAATAATTTTTTAAATAAATAAATATATTAAATTAATGGGACAATTTTATTAGGTTTTAATTTATCCTATTTAAATTATTCTAATTATAGTTAAGAGTTGATTAAAATTATTAACTTAAGTTATTTAATTAAATCTAAGTTAAAAATCTTATGCGCCGCTATGAATGCGGGCACATGCTGCTAGTGCGACGTGCCCAAATTCGTTGTCGGGCCCAGGTGACGCGTTCGAATATGTTGCCGATCCTGTGCGACGCCTGTTGATGCGTTGTCGGTCCTGTGCGACGCCTGCGGACGCATAGCTAGTCCCGTGCGATGTTTGTGGACGAACGCGTCACCATTCCCGTGTGACGCTTCTTGATGTGTCCGGACATGTCGCGGTGTGCTGGCACCACTTGTGTCGGCGCCGGTCCACCGTTGGAACGAGATGTTTTGCTTGTATTGGACGACACGGCTCGAAATTTTAATCTATGGATTATACTTTTAATAATTTAACCGATAGGTATATTTATGATCACACAAGACATCATGACAGTTTAACAGTTCAAAATTTTTAATATCTAATGGCAATTAATAGCATCCACAAGATATTTTAACTGAGTTCCTGAAATGAATGCCTCGTTTGTGGGATCTGTTCTCATTTGCTTTTCTTTACATTGATGCTAATACTATACCTTCTGCCTCTTGGCGTATAGTTTGTGGGATCTGTTCTCATTTGCTTTTCTTTACATTGATGCTAATACTATACCTCCTTATTGCAGCTTTTTAGATCTACCAAATCTATCTGCATCCATTTATACTGTTGAGCTCTCTACTAGACTGCGGTCATTCCTTGTTGCTTGTCCACCCGGTGGCCCTTCACAACCCGTGGCAGACCTTGTAATTGCTACTGCAGACTTCCAGAAAGACTTAACAAGCTGGAATATCTGGTAAGCAGTGTGTCGAGCTATTCATTTTTATATTCTCCCCTTCTTGATACCTTTTAATTATTTCTTGCTACTTAGTCCTGTCAAAGGAGGTGTTGATGCAAAGGAGTTATTCCACTTGTATATTATCTTATGGATTCAGGATAAGCGCCTTGCATTACTTGAGTCCTGCAAATTAGATAAGGTGCCTAGTATATTTGAAGCTTCTGTCACATTTTTATCTTTTTTTTTTCCTTTCTTTTTCTCCTAAAAGTATGTCCTGTTCATATTGCATTTTTTTTTCTATTGCTAAAGTAATTGTGAGAAGTTCACCTTAAATTTCATTTACATTATCTGTTCCTTTGGTGATTTATGGAGCACATAGCAACAAAAAAGGCCTAAAATTACTTGGTTAGTGGATAATTCATTGTTAGTGGATACTTATTGTCTGATGCCTATATATCTAAATCAATTGTACCACATCTGCAGTTCGCTATATTTGCAATTGTTGACTGTTTTCTTGGTTTATTTCATATTGCAATTGATAGAAACTAGTAAGAGTATTGGGGTTAATTTTGTTAGTATGCAGTGGGTGTGATTAAACATTAGTATTTTAGGTTTATGGTTGTATCTGGAATTCATATATACTTGGTTATCTCATTAAGGAATAGATTATTCCATTTCTCCAAATTGTACATGGTATCTGAGTTGTCATTTTAGAATTATGGTTTTAATAGTATTCTTCTAAGGCCGACAACCTCCCCTAATCCATTTCTCTCTCTTTGTGCTGATTGGGATCTCCCAATTCACCATGAACCCTATTTTTGCCTCACGCTGCATTGCCTTGAAATCTCCAGAAACTGACTCATGACTTAGGCCATTGCCAAAGTCAAAGCCTAAGCTTGCTTTATCCCCAAAGATTTGCATTTCGTGTTTCCCTTGTAGATTTCAACAAAACCAATCAAGGTACAATCTATACCTAACAAGATAGAAAAGAATCAATCTTCATCTTTGTCTATCAATCCCATGGATGTGGTTATTGTCCATCCTTGCTTGAGATTTCGGTTTGCAGTCAATATGGATGTGCCGTTCTTGTGAATTTTGCCGCTAGATTGGCCGCTGAGAGATCCTCCTAGAGCAATTTGAATTCCTAGGACATCCCTCCCTCTAGCAATCTAATTCCTCGGCAATATCAGTGGTGGAATGCATTGCAGTTGGAGTCAGCCCACTTTCAAGATGTCTTTGGAGGCGTGTTGATTCATTTGCATCTTTGATTCTCCTGTTAGCATTGCCGGATAAGTTGTGATTCTCCTCGTGAGAAATTGCTACCTTCATTAAGAAGACATTCATTGACAGTACTTCCTCCCCTCCTTTGGCCTGACTGCAACCATTTCCTTGACCCTTTGCTAGTGACTCCTCCCAATTCAACATCTAGACACTGGAAGAACCAGTTGATACTGTTGCCCCCATGACAATTCCACCTTCTGAGCCCTCTCAACTGCTGGATTCATGTCAATCTTATCATTTCACCAATGGAGAAGTCTCTACCCCACTCAAGCAGTGACCGTGCCCGTCATGTGGCTCTGCTAGGTTTTCCCACCGAATCATGCAACTTACATTGTTATCCATTGCATCTCTGTTGTGTTGCAACCATGCCACTACGGGTACTGCATCTAGTTACTTTTTGTGTCCACCGGCAGCCTCAAGCGTGGTTAATGTGGCAACTTATGTGAGAGCAGCACTGCTACTTTAGTGACATGAAAGTTTCTTCCTCTATCCACAAATCTTGTGGCAATTCCTCCTTCTTTAGCGGATGCTTCTCTTTCAGTTCTAATCTAGTAAAGCAGCAACAACCTTTTTGATTCTTGATTCAATTCATGTAGTAATTTCCTTTTGTTTCTTCTTTCCAGCAAAATCTTTATTTTTTTAGTGCTTCTTTCTTTTACTTTCCACACTCATCTTCTAGTAGTGTTTCACATTGTAAAAGGGAGTCTTAAACCTCCATCTTCCTTTTGTTTTGTTCTCTCTTACTCTAGGATATTCTATATTCCACTTTTATGTTCGTGTGCTACTGATGCTTGCATAGACCCTTAGGCCCCATTCAGTGCTTTCTTCTCCTTTCTTCAATCTATTGCATATTGTGCTGATGTGCCAGGGAAGAAGCCTACTTGTGAGATTTGTCACATAGGATCTCATTTTATTCTATCCTACTTACTTGCTGTATGTGCACTATCCTATTCTCATGTTGCCAACATTTAACAAAGAGTCAAAATATGCTTGCTAGGGCTCTCGTTGAGTGATTTCCTCTTCTTCTACCTTCAATCTATTATATGTTGTTGATGCAGGGAGTAGCCCACTTGATTGATTGTCACTTGGGATCTCATTTTATTTCATCCTATTTGCATGCACACACATGTGCATCCTAAAAGCCAATGAAGATTGGAACTCAGAAATATCCTATCCTTATGTTGCTTAAATCAATGAACTATGCTACGCTCCAAGGCTCAACATCTATGCTCTTTAATGCTTTTATTTTCTTTTAGCTATTGCATGTTGATATAATTTGTTGATTGTCTACTGGTCTGACAAGGATTTGTGCATGCATGCTCCAACTATCCCCGAAGCCTTATTGATCAAGATCAAAGTAATTACTGGCTATGCACTACATTAATTACATAAATTTTGTTTGCTTGTGTGTGAATATAATGTTATTATTATTATTCTTGTGTAATATATGTTTTACTTATGAGGGTTTCTCTAGTTCATGTAACAAATTAGACATTGATACTATCTATGCTCTAACTTAAAGGATAGGGTTAAAAGTATTACATTTAATAGGGTATTATGTACATGGTTTAGTCTGCCACTAGTATTTGAGGTTTATGGATTATATCTAGAGTCCTATGTATAACCTGTTAATAATTCTCATTAAACCAATGGATTATTCTTGATCTCCAACTAACTAAGCTGGGTGAAAATTATCTTTGACTTTGTTCATAACTACTGCTTTACCATAGATGGGATTGGGATAGATGAACACCCTCGTATAACGAGTGAGATACGTAAAAGAAGAGGATAAGCAACAAAACAAGAAAAAAAAGAAACTAAATAAAAGAACAAACTCCAACAAAGAGAGACATTTTATTTTGTGCTTAGGCAAGATTATTCACATTCTCTTAGAAAAAGCTTCTGACAAAGTTTTGAGCAAAATTATATGGGAGAATTTCTAGAAAAGGAAGATGTTACGTAGCATATATTGAAAAAAATAAGGATATGTATGATAATATAACAATAAAAGTGAAGATTTTAGATGGATTAACCAAAGCATTTCCTATAAAAAATTGTATTATGCCAAAGATCAATTTTAAGTTCATATTTTTTACACTAGTTATGGATAAAACTCGTTAGATTCATTCAAGACATTTTACTATAGTGCATATTATTTGCAGATGATATTGTTTTGGTTGATGTGATACGTAAAGGAGTAAATGTTAAGTTTGAATCTTGGAGGGAGATATTAAAAGTTAAAGGTTTCAGGTTTAGTATAATAAAGATAAAATATATAAAATTTAAGTTATAGTAGTAGACATAATAAGACAATTGTTAAGATAAGAGATGACGAGTTCTTTGCCGTTGAAAGTTTTAAGTATCGAGGATCATTTTTGCAAAAGGATAGAGGAGTTGATAGAGATGTTTTACATAAGATACAAATAGAATGATTAAAAAAGGTGTGTGTTCTTTGTAATTGTAAGGTACTTCTAAAGGTTAAAAAGAAGTTTTACAAAACGACAATTAGAACTGCTAATATTATATAAAGCTGAATGTTGAGTTATAAAGTGAGCACACGAGCAAAAGATGTGAGTTGCATAGATGACGATGTTACGGTGGATGTCTAGATGTACGAGGATAGACAGGATAAGAAATGAAAACTTTAGAAGGAAAGTGAGGGTTGCACTTATTGAGAAAACTCCGAAAGACGCATTTAAGATGATATGAATATATACTTAAGCGACTAATAAATGTCTTAATCAGGTGATGTGAGATCATGACAAATATGATTATATGAACATTGAAGAGGGAGAGAAAAGAGGACTTGATTAGCAACGATAAAATAAGATAAAATTTATTTAAATATAGATGAGGATATAATAGTAGATCAAACCCAATGGTGTAGGAGGATCCATATAAGTAACCTCACTTAGTGGGATAAAGTATTGTTATTGTAATTTTCGTTAGAAGTGAACTACTACTTGTACCACTTTTAGAATAGTGGGAAAGTGATTAGAAGTTAGAACAATCGGGATAAAGTATTGTTATTGTAATTTTCGTTAGAAGTGAACTACTACTTGTACCACTTTTAGAATGAGCAATGATATGCAGCATGAAAAAATGCAGCATGAAATCAATATAGCACACTGCATGCAGTGGGTTCCACATCCATGCAGTGGGACCTACAGTCATGCAGTTGAGTGTGTTATGTTGGTTTCATGCTGTATTTTTTCATGTTGCATATTATTTCTCTTTTAGAATAGTGGGAAAGTGATTAGAACAATCTAAGGTTTGAATCTAGAAGTTTTAATAGAGGAAGAGTAGATGAATCGAGTGCTTTAGAACTGAAATTTAAGTAGTAAGGTGAATAGAATGGTTTATTTGACTTCAACCCATAAATACTTTGAAAAGGATGAAGAACAAAATAGAGTGGGGAGATTTGACACATCCATTGAGTTGATGAATTAGATGTATCTTGAAGAATGTGCCATGTGAAAGAGATCCACGACAGATGGTTATAAGTGGACTTGAGAGAGATTGGTAGGTTGGGGTGGTGTGGGGTGAGGCAGTGGGGGTTGTTTAACTTTTTGCATTGCATCTTTTTCAAACACATTATTAGTCATTGTTTGTAGGGGAAAGGTAAATGCGGATGTTAGTCTGTCAAAAGACTTAATCCTTGTGAGAAAATAGACGAAGTGTTTTGTTAGCACAGTCATGAAAGTGATAAAGGGTTTAAAAGGATGAACAGCTAAAGAATGGGAACTTTGAAGCATCCAACTTTGGTAGATGCTAGGCAAAGGAATATAAAGGTCATTGTCATTGAATTTGCTCAAGTGTTGCAAGTCCCTCTGCTCCAGATAAGTTATAAATGGAATTGAGCGTAATTAGACCATCAAGGGTGATTCTCTGGACCAGTGTTACTCCTAACAGTCAGATAGTTTAAAGGATAAATGGCTAAAGCAAGTGAGGAGATTTAAATCATCCATGGAGTTTGTGACTGAACAGGATATGCCATGACTGCATTAGCAGGGAAGAATGCTTGAGCTATTATAAGGAAATGTTGATATCTTGTAGTAGAGAAAAGATAAAGGTGATTGTCGTTGACCCATTTGTTGCATTGGAAGCTGATACAAATGCCAACTTTGTAGGGGTCACTGCGAGTTGGATGCCATGCCATGTGAGTGAATAATGACCTTGCCTATCTTGAACAGATTGAAACATTTACATCCTGCATGTCGTGTCCATTTTGATTTATGGATGCATCAAAGATTTGATTGGGTGACTAATTATGCATGTAGCCTAACATGTTCCCTAGTAAAGCTAACTTAAAATTAGTGTTTGAATCATGGAAACCAAAGGAAGACAATGTAAACTAAAGATGAAATTTCTATGTTGTACAAAGTTGTTCACCTGTTTAGAAAGTTAATAAGGTTTGCTATGGGTGTTAACTGAAGCACTTGGCCATGGCTCACAAAGTACTTGCATGCAGCAGATACTTTCTACTATGGATCAAAGAATCATAATGTAATAGATTCCTAATCTCCAATCTGTAATTGTTCATTTTCTGTTTAAAATTTTTTGTTTATTCATCTGATTGATTGCCAGGTAAAATGGTCTGGTGTTCGGACGCAATATATGACCACTCCTTTTGTGGATGACATGTATGATCGATTGAAAGACACACTGATTGAGTATGATGTTATTGTCTGTCGCTGGCCAGAGTATACTTTTGTTCTTGAAAATGTAGGTCTCACAATTTTTCAATTTTTGACTTGTGTTAATCTGAATTGCTACTTGAAAATTCTGTTGCAGTCTGACTTCTTTTGTCTCTTCAATTACAAAGGCTATTGCAGATATTGAGAAGGCAGTAATTGAAGCTTTGGAAAAGCAGTATGCAGATGTTTTGGCTCCATTGAAGGAGAGTTTGACGCCTAAGAAATTTGGCCTGAAATATGTTCAGAAATTTGCTAAAAGAAATTCAGGCCTCCCATATTCTGTCCCTGATGATGTGAGTTCTCTTGAGACGCATCTAAAGTTCCTTAAAATAGTCTACTTTATAGAATGTTTTCTTATACATTACATTACAGTTAGGAATTCTGTTAAATACCATGAAAAGATTACTTGAAGTCTTGCGACCCAAGATAGAAATGCAGTTGAAATCTTGGGGTTCTTGTATACCTGATGGTGGGAATGCA
>JBBMKF010000058.1:2741868-2755451 GCA_037834155.1 Curcuma caesia
GAAGATCATGCATCTCATGCATGATAATCTTTCTCTTCTTTTAAGGAATATCATGCATCTCATGCATGATAATCTTTCTCTTCTTTTGAGGAAGATCATGCATCTCATGCATGATAATCTCTTGATCAAATTCGAATTTGGCTTGTGTGACTTAAGTCCAACTCGAGTCTCACACAATCTGAGTTGACTTGAGTCCAACTCGAGCCCAACTCAATCCGAATTGACACTAAGGGCTAATTCTAACACTACTTGATCGGCCTGTCTAGTGTAACCAACTCAATTGCGCCAAAGAAACACTAGACAATGATTTGGATTATCACACGACATCATCAACAAGCGGATGATTATAATAACAACAGTAACATAATGTACAAACTAGTTAAACTACAATCAGGCCCGGCTCAAGGCATAAACCTATGCCTAGGGCCCCAATTTTATTGGGGCCCATTAATATTTAAAAAATTGTTTTAATAAAATTGTATTGGGGCCCCAACATTATAAAAAAAAATTTTATTAAGGGGTTGAACTTTATAAAAAAATTAAATTCTTTTGTTAATGCATGTATAGTTTATAGAATATTATTAACTATACCCTGTTGGTGTAACTTCAACAAAAATAAATTTTTTAAAATTAAAGTTAATAAAGTCTTATTTACATTCAACAATGTTTTAAGAAAGATTAAATAATCTAGCAATTTTATCAATTGAAAAAAATTTATTAACAAAACTTAAATATAAAAATTTAATTAATAATTTTACAGAAAATTAAATTTTATATAAAAATCTATTTTTAAATTAATAATTAGAAAATTAACAATTTTATATAAAAATATATTTTATATAAAAGGGTGAAAAGCGTGAAAGAAAATTTTATATTTAAAAAAATTGTATTAAAGGTCTAAAAAAACTTTAGCCTAGGGCCTCATGAAATCTTGAGACGACCCTGACTACAATAAATTCTATAACAAAATATCTCTTAAAATATAAAGTATAAAATAACAATTCATAGTAAACCAATGAAAAAAAAGCATCACACAATATTTTAATCCCAATGTTAGTGATGCCTCATAGCAATACAAATAGTCGTTCAACTTACTACTCGCTTCGGGTTAATTAGGTAACAAATGAAGAAAGGTGAATGTAATGCATCGTCTCCCAAATCTATCTGTCAATACATAAATATAAAACTAAACATCGTGAATCCCTAATCCACTTATATAAACACATGCTCAAACACATAAAGTTATGTGGATCACATAAATCAACTCAAAGATTGCATTGCTTAAAGTCAAAATTCTATGGTCTCTCATAAAATTCAACGAGCGAGACTAATGTTCACGAACTCGTAGTATCTCTAATCATACAATCTTCAATTAGCTAACATTTAACCATTACAGATGATAAACGAATGCCATTGCTAAGGATATGCCATAAGGTACTAGCAAATTCCATAACAACCATGAACTCCACTACCTCTTAAGTCAAATGATTTCCAATTAAGCTTAGACAACCTTAATTATCATGTACTCGACAACTTTTTTGAAGTCATGTGATATGTTGATTAGGTATTAGAGGCCCGACATACACTTTTTGATGTCTGAACATGTGCAAGAACCAATCGATAACATACATATAGTTCCGATCTCTATGCATAACCACAAATACACCCTCAATACCAACATAATTGCTTATTCTCTACCTCTAAAACTTCGAAGGATCATCCTAACATCAAAGTTCAATAATGGTGCATTGGCTCAACCTTAGGGCATATCATCGCGTGATTATGAACAAGTCCACCAATTGTCTTGGTGTACTTAGGCAATTGCTATTTCATATCCCTTATACATATCACCCAAGCTCTATTTAGAAGTGAAGTTCTTCTCTGATCAATCATAATAACATGAGTGCCAACAAAACTATGTAACCAAACACATAATTCTTAACATGCCAAACTCAAGGATAAACTTTAACCTATAGTGTTAGGGTGTACACCATCTGCATGGTTAAAAAGAAGCACACAACTCGCCTACCATTTCGCTCCTTACATATCAACACAAGACCTCCCCCTCTAATTCTTTTGCCACATGACAAGTACAAAGTGCCCAAACACGGTTATAACACTTCATATAGTTCTATTAGGAATGCTTTTTCCCAAGTGACTCAAAATCAATGTGACACACAATACACCATCACACTTCCCTATTAGATAGCATCCTTGTTTTGAAAGTGTGTTTTGAAAGGGGGAACAAATTGCATTTTTATAAGTGCCTTTTGATTTATTAGATACTCAGTCTCAAGTTTTGTAAGATCCTAGCCCAATTCACTTGCCACCTTTCCAGCCCCAGAGAGTATGACAGCTGAAGCCGAGCTAGCATTTTGACCTTCAAAGATGAAGAGTAAGCCGAGCTGCAAGGTTTTCATTCTGGAAGATGATTGAGCAACGAGAATTCCCTATCGGGTTAAACCAGCCATAAACAATAGTATTAAAGATTTTTAGTGAATTCCCTATGTGCCAAGTTCTGGAAAAGGATTTGGCAAGGCTGCTGCACAATAGAAGAAGAGATGCTCCGACGATTAGTGATGGTGTTTCTTTTCCCTTTGTTAGACATTGTAGCAATGTGATTTGAGGCAGTCATGGCCCAAGGCATTCTCATCGAATTACCATATAAATATGCTTCTTCATTTCTTGTTGTGATTTTGTTTTTACTATTCCATTTCTCCCCTTGTTCTGTGTGTTCTTTCGTTAATTCTTAAAAACTGCGGATACATAGCAAAATTTTCAATTCCTAAAGATGAAATGTATACTTTTTTCACACTTTCGTCTAACAGTTATAATTCCTCATTGATTTTGAAGCATGAAGCAAATCCTTGAGAAGCATAGCGCACACTCGAAGAACCTTGAGAAGCAAGATCAACCCTCCCTCGACTTAAATGTAAGCAAACTAATTATTCCACAATTGTAAGAATCAAAACATCGTCAATTGGAGGAACCATAAATTTCAGACATCCGCCTAATAAACTATACAAATGGAATGTGATTTCAATTTCATAACTACTTACTAGAGACTCAATTCCAATCGCCAATCAATCAACATTGTTTTTGCCTCTTTGCTCAGTTGGACAACAACAAGGCAAGTCTGAAAAAACAAGTTACAGAAGCAAGCCTCCAACTAAGGTTCTCTTTCTATACTATGCAAGATTTGTTTTATTTATTCATTTATTTTGACCTTTTCTTCCCTTAACTATGTTAATTATGCATAAGAGTAGGCAGATGAGAGGTGAGGCACTTGAAAGTCTAACTGTAGAGGAGCTACAGCAGTTGGAGAAAAAACTTGAAGCTGGATTAAGCCGTGTGTTAGGCAGAAAGGTAGAGTACTAATTCTGCTGAAGATGTCAGTTTAGTATGTAATTTTTCTTTATTTCATTAATGTTATTTCTCAGGATGCACACTTCACTGAGCAAATTAACACTCTTCAGGAGAAGGTAATAGATATATTATCATTGCAACTTGCAATATTGATTGCCACTGCAAATGATTATTATTAGTTCATCCATTTATGAATTTCTGAATTGTTGTTGAGATTCACTGACCTTTTCTTGTTCACATTGATGGTGAAGTTATAATCAGTAGTTCAGGTAGCTCACGAGGAGGAACTAGACATTTGTTGCCAGATCACTGGAAATAAGGACTCGTATTTATGTTAGGCTCAAAGTGATCTCGATGTTTTGAGTTGTTATATTGAGTAACACAGAAAAATAAGTGAAGTCATTGTGCGAAACACTGACCTCATAATCTGTGTGTGCAGGCACTGAGATTGGCAAAGGAGAACTTGAAGCTTAGAGAAAATGTAGGTGGCCTTATTTCTCCACTGTTGCTTCAATTCCCTTCAAGTGATTGAATTTGGAATTGCAGGTTTTAGAGATTACTGGCATGGGAAAGGAGCAAGCAGTGGGAGATAGAGAGAATGTGGCTAATGAAGATGGGCAGACCTCTGAATCAGTGACTAATGCATCTTCACACTCGGGAGGAGGTCCGCCAGAATGCGATGATAGTTCAGACACATCTCTCAAACTCGGGTAGATATGATACTAAACCAAAGCACTCCATTCATAGTTGCTCCAAACTAACTGATATTCTGTTGCTGCCTGTGTTGTTGTGGCATGTATAGGCTGCCTTACAGCTAGTCGGAAGAAAGCTTATGAGCAGCCGTGGATGGAAGAGCAGGGCCATCTTATTTTGGATAGTAACGAATGCAGTAAGGAGCATACTGTGACTGTAAAATAATGCAGACGCGTTAGAGGTGAAGTAACTCGTGCACATTTTCGTTGAACTTTTGAACTCATGATCATGCCTGTCTTCATGATGTGTCACTGACAGATTTGATCATGGAGGATGAAATATGAATGTATCTGTATTTATGAGAGTGTCATCACTGTTGTTTGAGCTTGTCTATGGATACTGTGCACTCGATCCCAGGAAGAGTTGTTCAGTTTCTGAGCATACTGTTTTAAACTAGAGAGCTCGGGGAGTTGAGTCGAGCAAACATCAAGCACCTAAAGCATCAGTTAATATTGAAGTAACTTCGAATTAGAAACTAAATCTTCTGATAAGGCAGTGCAACTTGAATCACTGCAAAGCTTGGTCCACCTGAAAAGGTCTGAATCACATAAACTATAGAGAAGCTAAAATCTGCTTTGTCGACATTAGAACAGACTCCTGACAATCGATGCTTTAATTCTGTCAAACTTTTTTAAAGTTGGGACACTTTAAGCACTCTTGGTAGTGTTTCATTGTATTAGAAGGCTTGAAGCTTCTACCTTTTGAAGAGGGGACCAGGAAGTTGATAAAAGAAATGGTTTGGCTTCAAGTGTTCTCTAATTTATTTACATAGTAAACAAAAACAAAGATCTGCAGCGCCCCACAATCATCTATTCCTTGGTTCCCCCTACTTGGCTAGCATTTTTTTACTTTCAGCTTTTGTTCTTGACAGTAATGAGTTTTCAGATTTCACAGGTCGATTTGTGATCCTGTTATCGTTGATAGATGGCATAAGAGCTTGCGATCATAGCGCGACTAATGCTTGGAGAGTGCACATCATTCATCTCGACACAATTCAGATTTCAGAGTAGAACAAAAGCCATACATGTTTTCCATACAGGCCATTTTCTTTGCAAGAGAAACCATAGGTACAAACTCAACTTTATGAACATAGTTAAAACTCACTGATCATTTTTGAACCAACCTCTATGCACACCCAATATGGTCATGCATTGAGAAACTGAAATAACGACCCGCCGAAATATCACAAAATACAAAAGCTTATTGGAAACCAAATTCATAATTCTTATTGTAGTTACATGAGCAAACCTTGGCTTTTGTGGTCCTGCATTGTTGTATGAGCTGAGGAAGATTTATGGGGCAAAGATGTATCTGAATCTGAACTCATATGGAAGAACTTGAATCGGCTGTGGGAACGAACTTCTTCTGGCCGCTTCAAGGCACTTTACTGCTTCACTCCTTAACTCATTTGGCAATTGCAGGCAGATCCAATCCATTAGTGACTCTATGTCTTTCGCAAAGTCACATAGATACCAGTCAAGAAGCTTAGGAATTGCCAGTTTGTTTGGTGTGGATATACCGACGGCCGCTTGTAGATAATCCCTTTTGGCCTTCTCCAACTCTTTCTCTATTTGAGCTCCTGTGTACACTCTTACCTGAAAAGGGATAAATCTCTTGACCTTCTTCCGGTACAGTATGATTTCGAAAACATGTTTCTGTACACTTACGGCGGGAGATGACCAACTTCCACATGAAAGTGCATAAGTAACCAAGGGCTCAGGCCATTCCAAGCCAAAGACGCCGCCACACATTGCGATGCTGTCACTTTTAGACCCCTTGGGTGCTACCTTCAAGCATTGGAGGAGTATCTTTCAGCAAAAGGAACCTCACTCCACAAGAATTAGTAACTAATTACCTACATGTTTTGACTGATAAGGCAGCCTCAATATGAAATGTTCAATTGTCATTGCACTGACCAAGTGACCACCCACATTGATCATAGCCTGGAGACAATATGAAGATGCACAACTTTTCAGCAAGGAAAAGATTTATAACTCAACTGCTCGTTGCGTTCGATAAAGAAGAAGTTATACGAAAAATGGGGAACATTATACCTTTACCATCAGAGCAACAATCATTTCAGGACTAGCTGGAATGCCATGCTCCAGAAATGCCTGGAATTACATGAAAACAAACAAGAGCTGTAAGTAGATCACAAGAAAGATAGTAGTTCTGGATTGCTTGGTTCCCGTTCGATAGATCCAAGTCATGCTTGAGGTGGTTGTGGTTCATGACTGCTTGAGTACATTGTAACAAAAATGAAACAATAGAAAAGTGTACTAGAACTAGGAGTTGTGATGACTTAAATTGCTTCAAAGATAAACTAGATTCTTATCCTTACATTCATCATGCATGAGTTGTAAATGTTGATCCAAAATGCGATCTTCTGATGATGTGTGAGACCGGTTAAATCCACTGATGCAAGTTCCCTCAGCAAACGTCTGCAGTTCAAGGATGGGAAACAATTGCCAAAGTCCTGGGCAGTACAATAACGAGAAACAAATTTACAAACACAAAGCTCACTTTAGTCTCCAGCTACGAAATGAACAACCCGTAAGGAGGTTCGGAAAATTTGAGCTCGGTTCAATTGTTCGGAAATATTTATAAGGACCGATGTCCCTTTTCCCAAATTCTTCACATATACCATAAGGGTCTAGACAGTCTGTTTCTTCCGAATTACTACAAGAAGCTGATACTGTAAATGCCTCTAGTAGCTCTTTCTTATTCGCCGGGGAGCTACTTCGCGAAGAGATGCTAATCAGGCACTTCAAGATGTCTTCAGATAGTTTATTTGGGCCACTTGCTTCACGTAAATTTGCTTCATTTGGATCATTATACTCATTCAATTTTGCTTCATTTGAAGAGTTCAGGAAGTTCCTTCCAATTCTTTCACTATCCATTGAATCGAACCATGGCTGAAGAACAAAGAACTTAAATTACACAAACATAAGCTAAAATAAAACTTTCAAAAGCAAGGATTTGACAGAGCTATCACCTTTGCATCAGCTTGCTTGTTTCCATTCGCAACTAGTCTCATCTTTGAAACTCTCTTAACAGGAGATTGCTTACCATTGCTATGAAAATTTGTGCTCATCTGATTCTCCTTTCCATTCTGGTTTCCAGCAATGGCCAAAGATGAGCTCATCTTCTTTGGTGTAAGTTTACCATTGACAAGACGATTACCGCAAGCCACATTTCGGTCTACATTTGAAGAATCTGACTGCTTCGCGGCCACCGGATCTTCTGAACATGCTGAATCTGAAGTTTTTGAGTTTTGAGAAAGGGAGCAAATATCAGATCCCAATTCCTTGCTTCTTTTGCAAGATGAGATGTATATAGCTTCCTGGTAGAGGCCTTGCCGAAAAGTGATTACTTGTTCTTCAAGACGAACCACCTCTTCCTCCAAAACAGCTACTTCAGCCAAAAGTTCCAGTGTCTTGTGACAAAAGCAAAGAATTTGAAACCAGCGTCAGATCTTCTGTGCATTGTAAATCTAAAAGATAGATTTTTATGATGAGAAAATCTACGAGAGTTGAAGATGAAAGATTACTACATGTGAAGGCAGATAAGGTGGGAGGCGAGGAAGAGCACCCAGAGGCCTGGTGAAAGCCCTCTCCAGAGCTCTGTGAATGTTCTCTTCATTCCTCAACTTCTTCTTCAGCTTATCAACCTGAAAACGCGATCAATTTAAGGAAATCGAATCACGAACAAGTGAAGCAAAGAATGGCACGAGCAACAGATTCTTTGATAAAGGATGATACATCTTGCTGCAGAGCAATCTTCCTCTGCCGTCTAGATTGGCATTTGCCATGGCCGTTCTCGATGACGGTCGATCGATTCGCCTGCATGTCAGTCTTCTCCTTGTCGAATCCCTTCACGGAGCAAGATTCATAAGAACAAAATTACAGTTGTTGGCAAACAATTCAACGCAAGAAATAGGCATCCATTTGAAGTACGAGCCTTTCTTTTTCCGTTTTTACCAAGGAAATCTGCGAGCCCATTCCTAATTCTGATCGAGGACCGCCATTTCTCCTCAAATTGGTGGAAGAAAGAAACCATGGCTTTCAAAAGATTTATAGAGATAATCAAAAGCTAACCTCGAAAACACAATCCAGCTCGAATCCGTATGCATCGACATCTAAAAGAAAGGATTCATCTTTCGTTTCAGGGAAAAAAAGATTCACTAGCCTAGAGAGAACCAGAGAGGCTCTCGTTCGCAGTAAAGCAGCCAACTTTCCGAGGCAAAGAGCAAGGCGTTTGGATAAAACAGCGAATGGAGCTTACTTTATCGCGCCTCGGCTTCGGGGAAGCTTTTATGGCCTGCGATGGCGCCCACGCCTTGGAATTCATCGCACCCAACTCCGCCTCTCTTTCTCCCTCCTCTCGGCTGCTCGTATGGCGACAATGCTCACTGCGAACAGAGAAGGCGCAATAAACTACAGGAAACCGAGGCATATCCAAAAGGGGGAGCATTAAACAATGTTTGGACCTGGAGATTGAGGTCATTTGCGTAAGGGAGCGGCAATGCCCAACCGGGCAAGGGAAAGGCAGCAGGAACAGTGGCCAAGGGGGCGACTTGAGATTCCATTAGAAGAAACTGCGAGTGTGAGGAAGTTGGAGAAGGCAATGAAGCGAGGGAGCGGCCTCACTTAAAGCTAAGCGGCGTCTTCTTTTGCGCTCTAAAGAAGATGGTGGGCTTCGTGAGGAAACGGGAGATGGTTCGCTCTCTGTCTCTTGTGGGTCAAGGTAAGTTCTTTAGCTCACAGCGACGCAGAGGACCGCGAGGATCAACCATGGACGACAATAAACACACAAAATTCACGTAAAGATAAATCTATATCACGAGGAACTGCAAATGCAATGCGACTGGTGACAAGGTGCTGCACCAAGCGAAGAGGCCAGGAAGGTGGCCGCAGGCCTGCAGTGACAGTCTTCATTTGAAAATTTTACATGGATGATGATGAATTCCCATACGATGAATGTCTCATCAGCCATGCCCCCAAAACTAAACAGTAAAGCACACTTAAATCCTTCTCCCACAACAACAACACCAATGGATCCATACTTACCAATTGGTTGCGATGTAAATCGATGGGACTGATGGTGAAACTACCACTTGTTGGCTCTCGAAGCATGCATTATACCCCCACCATTCAAGTCGCTTTGGCTGCATGCACATGCCAATCAGAAGCCCCCACAAGCTTTGCTAAAGGCTGCAAAGGGCCTTTTGAGTGATGATGTGCCCTTGAGTTGAGGATGTTTACAATCGAAACAAACAATCTTTCGAGCTTAAGCTTGTTCTTGTCAGCTTATCCTAGATTTGCCAAACGAAGTTATGAAAGATTTGACAAATGCAACTTCTTCTCTGTTTGGCATGCCATTTTTCACATTCTTGCCCAAGAACATCAACACATGGTGCCGCCATGTACAACCAAGCCATGCAGCTTCTCTCGTAATATAGAATGTTTAATTCCCAGTGGACAAACCAAAACCGCATTAGTAAAGTTGCTGATCGTCCTGACCTAAACGACAAGGCTTGAGGACCTCCATGAGAATTCTTTTTGGCAGAAGAAAAAAGAGAGAGTTGTGGTGCACATTAAATAATGTAGTTGTATTATACTTAGAATTGGAAGGTGGTGTCTCTTTCTAGCCAAAGGAAGACAGCCTCATTGTTCATCATAAACACAGGTGGGAAGCTTGAAGAATTGAAATCTTTTGCACAAGAGGTAGCTGCTACATGCCAAGAGGTCCCCTGCAATGGATGGACCACCAAATTGATTGGTGTGCTTCTCCTTCTTTTTTCCTTACTTATATATACGGCCAGAGTCGATTTTTCTCTACTGATGAACTAATTCTCCAATGGAACTGAAGCTATATATCAGCCCTCAAATTTGTTCAGTAAACCAGAAGAGTTGGCAAGAAATTGTATGTTACGATATTTATTCATTTTATATCTAATTTGTCTTATATGTGTCCTTTATTTTATCCACGCACTCCTAGCACAGGTTAGAGGTGCATGCCTTTCCTACCTAATAATAGGTACTTTTTAACTATGGTACCAAAAAGCTTTTTTTTTTCTAAAAGTGTTACGATTTGAAAACTATATACATAATAAGATTGTCGACTACAATCATATTATAATGTTAATATCTTTGATCCAATTAAATACATAATAAGTAACATTACAAATTAGTGCATCAATCTAATATCTCACTTATTTATCTAAGTGTCTTTGTATACAATTGGAGTCTAACATCCTAAATTTGCTAGGTGATCATTTCAATTTAAGCATCATCTAACAATAATGTGAAATGTAATTACATAAGTTGATCATGTATGAGCTAACATGTATATGGGCATAAAATCAATTGTAGTTCCTCAAACCTAAGTGTGCACAATGCACATCTCAAACTCACACCTTAATGTGCTAAATTTAGCTTTAGGAAGAGGTTTAATGAATACGTTGAGATTCAAGAAGACGTTTAGTGAATATATTAATAAGGTTTAATTTTGATAACATAACCAAGTATTGTATCTTCTCTTGCCATATGATTTTTAATGAAGATATTTTACCTCTATATGTTTAGTGATAGAGTGATGCATGAGTCCCCACGGACTGACTTAGATGGTTCCTACATGGGAATTGTTATAAGATCTAGGAGTCAATTCTTGAATTTATCTTCTTTCTATATCGCTTGGAACAGTACTGGAGGGGGCCTTGATGTAAGGGTATCACCTTTTGCCACAGTAGAGTGATGCATGAGATTCTTAGTTAAGCTAACACATTTTTATTGTTTAGTTTAACATTTTCAAATGTCTATCATCAATGACAATTGTATGACTCATCCTCCCATGACCATGTACTCAACTTTGATGGAGAATAGTGGAATATAATATTGTTATTGGCTACTCCAACTCGCAAAGTAGAAATAAAAAATTGACATCCTCTACTGGTACTCGTCCTATCAATTTGCACCCTGTATAATTTGAATTGGAGTGATATTAGGTTGAATTAATGAGCCAATCTTTGGATACCAAACCCCACACTAAGAGTGCCCTTTAGATAATTCAAGATCCTCTTAATCACTATTAAAGAACACTCTTTAGGGCATGATTAGTACCTAACACATTCTTATAGTAAACATAATATTGAGTATATGAAATATGTGTCACCCATTATTAATGTTATAATAAAAAAATCATGAGAGCAATCCTGGTATATATGTAATCATTTTGGTAGTTGTTATACCATACTTGATAGGCAATATCATACTTGAATTCTTGCTTAACTAGATTTAGGAGGCGTTGGTTTAAAGGTAGAGCTGATTACACGAACAACACCTGTCACACCCCGGGGTGTCATTTCCCGCACATCGGGAGGTACTCCCTTCGATGACAATAAAATAAAAGAGACATAAAGAACCATTTAAACAGATCAACTATATATACATCATAATCTTCATAGACAATAAAACTATACAAACAAACTGACATGTGAAACAAACGTAAATACAACAAAATGAAAATAAAATAAATCAGAAACCTGCACGTCAAGATCTCTGAGCAACTCTAAGGAAAGCTGAATCAAATATAGTATCAAAAGTGTGTCTGTGTCTGCAAAATTGGAGGCCAAAGAATGCAGACAATTAGCTAATGGCTAAATGGATAATCAAAAAAGATGTGCATGAATTTAATCTTATTTAAAAAGTCAAACAAATAGAGTAGATCATAATTTCTTATTTTAACTTTAAGTTCTTCTAAGAGTTCTCCATTTATACATTATATATATATATATATATATATATATATCATTATCTTTAGTTATCATTATTTGGAATCAGGTAATATTTTCATATATGAATTTGGTATCTCAATTTAATTATCATTTATTATCATCAATTCTAATAACTTCTCAATTCTTATTATTTAGTTAAGAGATATATAAATCATCAACAATATAATCTCAACATGGGTAAATATCATAATCCTGTGGCTATCAACATATATATCTGTATCAATAATATAAATCAACTAAAAAGTGAATTACTAGAGCCAATATCATCATAGTGTAATAATGTCATACATATAGGCTAACAGCCTCCTCAGAGTATATCGTTGCATACGTTATCTAACATACAGGTTAAAAGTCCTCACCGGTGGAAGACATGATAAACACTGACCGCGGACCACCACGCTACCACAACATGTGGGCGGTCAGGTGCTTTAGAATGAGGGCTACATCACGCCGCCACTACTCAAGTGTACGGTCCAGTACTCTGGTATAAAGCTCTGGTATAAAACTAGGCTCCTAGTTATCACTTTTTAATATTTTCTATTCTTATCTTTATATTTTTATCATAATTGTTACTTTCTCAATTAGTAACTTCTTGATTAGTCTAAACAACTAACTAAGTAACTAGAGTCGACTTTTGATAATAATTTTATTCATTAATTAAGGAATCATTGTAAGATTTGCAAGTAAAGGGCAAGTATCAATAAGATACAATATCAATAATATAGAATATAAAAGATCAAACAATATAAAGACAGGTATCAACGAAATAATAAGTCAAAACATCTATTTAATTTTTAAAATACCCTTTCCCATCTTAATCCCCAGATGAACCCATGTGTGAATAGGAAATAAATCAATTATTTATCCTACAATGATTTAATTATTTTAACCTTATTTCACTATTTTAAATATCATTTTAATCCCTTTCTTTTGAAAAATAATTATATAAGTATACATAATCCATTTAATATATTTGTTCATGCACAAGGAAATATATGAGTCAAAGACAAAATGTATCCACATTTTATGTATATCAAAAGCTTCGAGTATCAGCAGATCACCGTGCTCCACTCGAATTAGTATCTACACATAATATCAAAAACAACTCAAATAATTAAAATATTATCCAATAAGAATAATAACAACAAATCTGAATATTATCTAACATTATCTACAACGCCGATGGATCATTATTTTTGATCTTGCTATCTTATACCATCTAATATTCCTACATGAGTCCTTTATTCCAATCTCAATAACCATCCTAATTACAAACCGATTAACAAAAATTATACCTCCTACGAATGATTGTGGTTGCCAAACAAGAGGGTAGCAATGTGCCCTAGGAGAGGGCAGTAACTAGGGTTTTTTTTCTCTTCGCTGGCAACTTCAATAAGCTCTGATGATGACCTCAACCAACTGCGACAAACATTGCAGCAACATCGGACAAGGGTATACGAGCATAAAGGGTTTCCTGCTCTTGTTGTTGGGAGAGGACAACAGCTAGGGCTGCTTTTCCCTCCTTTATGCTGACGGCTTCTACTAGCTTCAACGAGCTCCGACAAACTTTGGCAGTTGCTACCAAGAAGAAGAGATAGCAAGGGAGAAGAAAGGCGGATGTTGGCTGGGAATAAAATAACAAAATACTACTCTTGCTCTTTGATGGAGA
>JBBMKF010000058.1:2759415-2781996 GCA_037834155.1 Curcuma caesia
TTTCCCCCCCCCCGCCACCGCCGGCGGCTCCACCGCGAAGTCACTCGAGAAGGAGACTCGGGGACTCATCGGCGGCGGCGCAGCCCCTGCCGGCACTCCTCGGAGCGCCTGCCGGTCGGCGCCGAGCTGCATGTTGATGCATGCCATCCCCGCTCGGAGTCAATTGGCTGCAGAACAGAACAGAAGAGGAGAAGAGGAGAGATTTCTCTGTGCTGCTGCTTGGCATTAATGCTGTGTCTATATATAAAGAGAGCATTTCGATTTCGATTTGCATCAAATTAAAAATGCCTAATCGGTGTTGCATGGCACATGCAAGTGTTGAACGGGCTCAGGGTGGCATCTAGCTAGATCTGGCCACCTCAGCTGCCGCAATCTAATGGCGGATGCCAAGGTCCGTGCTGTACAAAACGGGGTTGGGTTAGATTGGGTTGGGTTAAGGCGGCGGCGAGCTCGCAGTCACTGCGGGGAGGTTGCCGCCATTGGGGCCCACGCGCGCGGTGAAACGAGTAAGGTGTCGGTGGGAGATGGTTGAGTTAATTACATGTGCTGTCAGGTTTGAGCTTCACTAGTCGGCACAGCTAGTGACAGTCAATGGTAAAAATGATATTTTTGGTCGTCTCTGAAAGATTCTCCGTAGATTCGAAAGCGATTCATCAAATTTATTAAAATTGATGATCGATCGCAATTAAGAAAGTCGATCGGAAACCAATCGCGATCAACAATCAAACTCAATAGTGACTTGTGTGCAAATTAAGTAAATAATAGTCACATATATGTTTACCTTCTTAAGCCTTACTTATAATGAACAAAAAAAGTTTGAGTCTGCCTAACTCAAAGGAATTTGACCATTGAAATCAATTCTCAAATTTAAGTTGTGACATATCGGAAGTAATTAAATCTGTTGATTCGTATATGAATATCGAAAATAATCTTCTAAAATCTTGATTCGATAAAAGAATATTAAAAATTAGGAAAGCAAACTTGTCCTTATCAAAGAAGGAGACGACGAAAATATTATTAATCAATAAAAATAATCTCAAAATAGTTAAATAGATGTTTAAATAGACTTAAAATCTTAACTTATAAAAGACAATAATACTCTTGAATTCTAGATTCAAAAATTATTTTAAAAAATAATAATAATATTTGAAGCCTCTCAAAAAAGTCCTAAATGATGTTTTTTGGGATTTAAAATTGGCCGGTTTCGAACAAGCTTCGATTTGGCCGGTATCTAAATAAAAAATTATGACCTCTGAAAATTTACATCGGGTTATCTTACAAAAATCATAGGTCCCCTCAGCCATATCTTACTAAGTCTGCCCTACATTTCCTAAGTTGGCATGTCAAAATCCTAAGATGTGTGTCTATGATCTAGATGACTTACTTTCATTCTAAAGCTACCTAAACCCTCTTAAGTTGACTTTCTAATTAGCATCCATCACCTCTTAAACTAAGTCAATTTAGCTCAAAGATTATTAAGTAAGCTCTTTGGATAGGAACTCATACCTAGAAACTAATTGTGTGATAGACCTAACTCCATACATAATTTGTACATAGATCTGATATCTGTAGTCATGTGTTCCTCAAACTGTTCTTCCTCAAACTAATTAAACCAATAGCATTTCAGTGACGACGGCATGCATGCATCAGTAATTAACTAACTGACAAGCAACAGAACAGAATTGGCACAGAGATTCGATTCATCCAAAGAGCTAGCTAGCTAGCATTAGCATTGATCTGAAGAATTAATCAGTACACCTAGTGAGCGAGAGCTTGAATCAGAAATGATTGGTCTGACTGCCATCAACATGCACAGTATAGTTGTTGGAGAAGATGACAGTGATGATGATGATGAGTAGATGAGGATCGGAGGTTGCTGCTTGCATGCTTTAAGGAAAGGACTGAGTGCTCTTTCATTGACCGGTCTTTGGCCTGTTCCTTCTAATAAATTAGGGGGGTGCATGTGAGCTGGCCATGTCGAGGGCTTTGATAAGATCACGTGATCCCCAGAGTTTCCTCCCTCTGTTTCCCTCGCCAGGACAATGTTTATGCTTTATGCCTCTCTTCCTTCACTCGAAGCCAGCCACTGTGTTGTATTTTCGATGGAGGTTTCTGTTTTTTTTTCTTCAATTTTTTATTTATCTTTTGTCTTGTTTAGGGTTTGGGCTGAATCTGTACGTGGATGGAGGTGGCATGCAGGGAGCTAGCTCCATGTGAGCAGGCACATGAAGCTTCACTCTCTCCCTAGCTTTCCTTACTACTTTACTGCCCCATGTGAGGGTAATAGTTTTATAAGCAAAGCACATTTGGATAACTAGCTTTGGGTTAAGAGAATGCTTCGTCGAATTTGCATCTTCTTTAATTTATACAGTGCAATGCTTGCAAACTTGATCTGGTTGAGATCTCAACCAAGGGAGGGATTAGTTGACTCTTCAATATATTTGTGATCGAGCTCTTTTGGTAGATGCGAAATCGGCTTCAATAAACTCTTGTTAGGTCGGTGTTAATTATGGGCGGCCTTACCTTAGTAAAGAAAATCAAAGCTCAGCTCATTGGGAAAAAATACGTTGGACGGAAGAAATGGGAGTGACCTTCCGACTGACTCGAAAACCGACTGACCTAGAGATCGATCGACTGACTGAAAGACTGATTGACCTAGAGGCCTCCCGACTGACTCGAAATACTGACTCGAACTGACTTGATCACCCTCCTTGAGATTGGACCCCCGATGACTCTGTAGGATCATCGGATAAGTGCTAGAGGGGGGTGAATAGCACTTATAACGATTTTTCTCGATTTCAAAAACTTATATCGATAATTATATTGTGCTCATTCGTAAATCGAGTATATGCAGCGGAAATAAGAACAATAAAACAAGCACATAATGACACATTTATTTTTACTTGGTTCATAGTCAAAGGTTGTTACTTCAAGGCTCACGATTTTTGATCGTTTACGTATGAGTAATCTATTAATAAACTTGTTTCCTTACGGGAACAAGTTGTAACGATTTATAAGAAATCAACGATAAAACTTTATCATATATTAAACATTCACAAAAAGTAAACTGTTACCCAGAGAGATGGAGCTGAAGATTGATCTTTTGGCGCGATTCCAATGTTACGATGGCTGGTCGGATGATGCTGCTCGCTCAAGGTGTCGTCGACTCGACTTGGATTGATATGAATTGATCTGAATTGCTATTGAGATGCCTCTGTTCGAAGTCTTTTTATAAGACCTTCCGGTCAACTAGAACCTTGTTCCGGGTGACTCCACGTAGACCACCGATCCATTATTTTCGTAGCTAACTCGGCCTTCCAGTCGACTAAAATCTCCATTCTGGTTGACTCCGTGCTGACGTGGAGGGTCTTGAAAGACTTCGACTTCCGCTGCATTTATTCGATCTCAAGTCGCCTGGAATCCACAATCTGATCACTTGGACTGTCCAGTCGCCTGAAACCTCGGATAAGGTCGCCCGGTGTCAAAGACTTCACCTCTCCAATCTGCATTACAAGTTCGCTCCAAAATATAGATAAACAGATTTGAAGAACAGTTCTTTGAATTGTTTCTTAGTCTTAACTTCAGGTTTCTAGTGAAACCTTGAGTTAGACGACACCTACAGTTCCACTTCGGGAACATGTCCTGACCCACTCCCCTCGGGAGAATTTACCTTACTTGCCAACCAAGTCCTCCAGACTTGTTGGACTTTCTGCTAAGCTGTGGTCCTCGGCCTCCAGCAATTTATTGCTAGGTCCTGATCCTCCTGACTGTCTAAACTTCACTAAACCTCTGGTCCTCCTAATTGTACTCGCTTTGACTTTGGTCATGCTTCCCGATCCTTCGACACTGCATGGACTTGCACTTGGTGCACTTGACCTGCCAAGTTTTCTACTTGATTCTCCAGACCAGGATTTGTCTTTGCCTAGCCTACAATTAGGATTTTACTTTGTCTAGCCTCAACTAGGACTTTACCTGTGCTTTCTGCACACTAGATCAACTTGTTAATCCAACAACACACTTAACTTATATTGAACCTCGTGTCATTATCAAAATAAAGATTCAATCATCTGGTGCTTCTTGCACTAACAGACTCTACCACTTCGCCCCAATGCCCATCCCCTTAGCGAGCAAGACCCTCTAACATTCGGCATGGGCAAGGGCAGTACATGGGTTGGCATATCAGGCAGGGGCAATATAATATATACAGCCTGACATGACGAACTACCATGATCTACAATTAATACGATATGGCGCTTCATAGTGTGGAAGATATATAGAGGAGGGGACATTTCTTACATTGATCTACATTTATCTCTTGTTCTGCATTTTCCTAACCTCCTCTAGTCGTTGATCTAACTTGTGCGCCGAAGTGGCTAAGCTAGGACACCCCTGACCTCCATTCTAACTCTCTTTTTCTCTCTCTTAAGCTTCACAAGCTCCCCAGTGGGTCTAGTTCTCCTTGGCCTTCAACGATTCCGTCAACATATATAGAGACCATCTCTTAGGTTTTTATCAGGTAGGCTTGTATCTGGTTGGCCTCTGTTAGATCGATCTCTATTGGATCGACTATTGCGATGTCGAACAAAGCAAAGACTTAAATGAATATCTTTGATAATGACAACAAGATTAGAAAAAGAATTAGAAGGAGATCAAGATAAACCTTGTCGAGATCTCTCTGATGTTGAAGTCCTCATAAAAAAAATTAAAGGAAGAATTGAAATAGTAAAGGAGTACTAGAAATAGTAATATGATGTTGTCATCATTACCTTTATATAGGGAATGCAATTAGGTGGTCAAGATTTTCAAAAGACCATACTTCTTTCTCCATTAAATTTGTAACCGCTATTAATTAACTACCATGTGGTATCCGAGTTCAAGAGCGGCTTGAACTTAATTTGGATGTGACTCAGATCAACTCGATTTGAGCTCGACTGGAGTTAACTGACTTGACGAGTTCAATCAGGTCAATTTTGGTTTGACTTGGACTCATCGTGAGAATTGAGGTGGACTTGTTGTTGACTGATCGAAAACTAATATCATTTTAAGCCTAGAAAAAGAGCTCTTTAGAGCCATAAAAGAGTTGGACATGGTCAATGGTCTCTAGCTAGCCAGCTTCATTTGAGAGGTCTATTATTATTGTTATTATTTGTTTTTTGTCTTGAGGAATCTTTGTGATTAATGGGGCAGCATTGAATTGAATAATTGTACCAGTGTTAGGCAAGAAAGGAACCCTAAAGCCATGGTGCTTCTTTCAGTAATCATGAGTAGCATTCATGGGACCCAAGAAATTGAAAGGAAAGCTAATGCCTTTTATTTTATAATCTAAGTTGAATCTAAGGTGGCATGGTAAAGAAGATAAAGAACCCATGATTTGGTTTGATCCATAAATTTACGAATTTAAATTTGATATATCGTGTGAAAAATGAATTACGCTAATTACCCTAAAGCGATCGAATAGTTCGAGGGGACTATTCGAATCCACATAATTGAATAATAAATGAATGAAACTCCATTGCCTTTTGTTTGAAGACAAGTGATATCCACTTTTTCCTCTTCTTATGGATAGAAGAAAGTTCAACAACCTAGTCACATACCACACACACACACCATGAGTGGTAAAGTGGGTTCAACCATGTCAATGATGAACACAAAATGTATAGTCAAGTCGTCTATTTGCCGTCGAATTGAACCCTACAAAGGAGTTGGCAAATCTTTATCAAGACGGGGGTAGCAATGAATTGAGTTGGACCAGTGTTAGATGAGTAAGGAGCCCCGAAGCAACGTTAACATTGTCTCTTTTGCTCCTCGGAGGCACTCGTGGGACCGAAGAGATACGAAAGCAATGTTTCATACACAACATGATCTAGGGTAGGGTGGCTTCCATATAGAACAGCTAGCAGTACATTATTGATACTATCCCACTACTTCAAAGTTCATTGACTATTCCACCATTTCAGTTCAATTCATAGAATATGATAAAATCAAACAAATTTGTTGAGTGCAAAGAGTCTACTGACTGATTGTTAAAAGAATAAGCTTCTATTTGAGCAGAACATCTCGAGAACATGACTATCAGACTATCATTTCAATCAGATATAGAAATTTCGACATAGGGTACTTTAAGTCTTCTAAAGACTTAGAAATTAACACTTTCATATATCACTCATGTTTTACAGTCAATAGATTTGATTAAAGAAAGTTTTGCAGGAGAACCAGAAGGCACAGAAGCTGATTCAAGTTACATTGTTACCTTCAGGTTGTTGCACAACTTGAAAGTTTGTCAATTTATTTGCTATGCACTACAATTTATTTGTTAAACAATGTTTTTAACTGTTATGACTCTTGTGATCTAAGTTGTCATAGTTCAATGTGCCATGACTGTTGTTTAGCATCCCAATGACACAATCCATTAATCAGCATAGAGGGTCATAACACAACACATAACAACTCAATGCCTCAATGGAAGCCATAGGCCTCAGCTCACTCGAAATATAGAATTATAATAGAACTTTAGTTGCATCACAAACAAAGATATGGTCTCAAACATTATTATCACTCTAATAACAAAGTTAAGTACATTACAACTGCATTAAACTCGATGTCGAGATGGCATGCTAGTCTCAAGACTCATCGTCCGGATCGAGATGGTAGTAGAGAAGTTTTGATGGTTGTTGGTGGTGATCGCCTACTATTAAAGACTGGAACATAAGAAAACGGGGAAGTACATAAAAGATACATAATAGATGAAATCATCGCACTTAGAATCTAGCTTGCAAGTACCTAGTTAGAGCATACTGTCTGTCCTTGCCGGCAACCTCCTGAAGAAATTTATTGGTGCAGAAGGCGTCCTATATCGGAACCTTGGGTGCCTCATCACATAGAAGCCAGCTATGGCAGCCAACACCTGCAATGGAGTCACATAAAACACAAGTGCAGCCATCAAGCAGAACACCACAAATATGGCAGTGGCCCGGGGATCTCTCCAACTAAGCAATGACTGGATCCTCTCCCCTTGAGTTGCTAAATCTCCAACCACAGTTTGTATCCTTCCAGCAATACTCCTTAGTCGTTCATACCTCATACGAACATATTCTGCGCTCCTGCTGGAAGGGAAGGTATCAAACTCCTCATCGAGCTCATCTGGGCTCACAGCTTCTGCATGTGAAATTTTTGTGTTCATGTGCGGAGGATAACGAGGGCGATAGCGGTAGTTCCAAATGCCAATCAGGAACATATACAGAAAAAGCGTAGGAAGTATCAGTTCTGGGAAGCAGACTAGCATTAAAAACAGAATGTGCACCAAGACTGTGGTGATGGGGTTCCTCCATGCACAAACATCACCGAACCATTTGTTCACTGCAATAACACCTGAGAAAACTGACATAAGCCTGAAGAAATTAGCCTTGCTTCGACGCATACTCCATAGATGGGAGTCGACATCAGACATGTACTCAACAACTTCCTTTCTGAGGGGAGGCTCCATTCTGCTAAGCCGTGCAGCCACTATTTGAACAGCTTGGTGCCGCAGCATATCTTGTTGCATCATAGGTAGAGGCCGTATGTAATGCATCTTAGGCAGCAAAGGTTTTGAGTATATGTACATCATGTTAATCAATGAAGTAGACGAGAACCGTATAGCAAGGTGGAGTTCGCCCATCTTCTTGACACCAGAAGGGTGTAAAACTAGAAGAGGGTATGCATGTGTATACACACGGGCTGTTTCAAGGGTTGAAAGACGTATGCGAACTTTGCCAATCTTAGCATCTTTGTTGCCGTTAGGACCCTTCTCTCCTAGTTGGCAATTGTCAAAGACACCAACTGTAAGAACTGTATCTGGATCAAAAACATCCCATGTGTACTGCTCATTGTATCTTGGAGATAGGCCGTTTATGATGGTGCGAGACCGCACCCATTTCTGGCCATATTTGGCTACACAATAGGTATCTGATGTCCCCTTTCCTTCTCGTGTCTTCATAGGATGAAGCCCTTCTGCTTTAAGTATCCCCAGCTCAAGCAACCCAATTGGTGGCTTCCAAAGCTGCTTTGCTGTTGGTCTAAGGTCACTACTATAATTGGTGGACTCATCGAGCACATGATATCCTCCATCCAGACACACACGGAGGTGAATCCGGCTAGAAAATTTATCCTTCTTGATCTGATCAACATCAACTGCGACTGGCCTTTCAAGATTGAACCACTGACCATGAACAATGCGGTCATCAGCTCGCTTCTCTATTAATCCTAAAGGAATAACAACACGCCCAATCACCTCATCTTTATTTGGCGCCACACGGTCTTCTACAGAAAGAATGAGGTGATCCTCAAAAGGTTCAGCAGCCACAAACATGTGGTCTTCATTCCAGAAAGCATTAGATGTTCGTGCCTGAACTGTTTTCGTTCTCAATACCTGATTTCCGAGTTGTGCCTTAACATAAACATCAGGAAAACGGGTCTTATCAGCAATTATAACATCTTGTGCCTCAACAATATTGACCCGAACATACCACAGCCTAGGTGCATGATATACTTTCGACTTGATGTGAGAGCCAACAGCAGAGGTGCCAGCAGGTGCAACCGCATCAGAGTGCCATGCATCAGGAAATGATTCATCAGCCTGGGTTCCTATCCAAACTGCAAGCATGAGTTCACCCTTTGTTTTCTTCCCTTTCTTGTCCTCAAGCCTGTACCACTCCGGAGCCAATGGACTATCTGGTGGGACACGTATAGGAACATCATTTAAATCAAGGTGTACCAACCCAACAAAGTCATCTTTGAGCAGGTCTTTGTCTCTGACCACAACTTCAAGAATTGATGCCTGCATCCTCTCTCTAGCAAATGCAAAAACTTCATTCCATTGTGGCTTCTGGTTCTTCTCAAAATGTTTTGTGATTCCCTTGTAATTACCTACTCTCACTTCAACATAAGGATCAAGGCTTCCAGTAACATCCATGGTTGGTAAATCTCGTGCCTTCACAACACGAACAAAAAGATATTGCATTTGTTCTACAAGATCATATGTACTAGAAGGCTTCTCCGCACGAATAACACGGCCTCCAACAATCTGACCCCCACCTAGGAAAGGGTTAGTTTCTTTCAGAGCAAAATCAACTGGTTGTTGTGAGGATGGTCCTGAGTACATCCTAACGATTCTGGGAGGTGGAGGCACAGGTTTCATAGGATCTGTCACATACCTAACTGGTTCACTGATTGGAGCAGATGAGTGGTGCTCATGGACCTCTTTCGGGATACTATGAAAGGTATGCCTTGATTCATGTTTGTTTTCTGGAGGTAGGTTTGTATGTGTAATCGGAACTTGAGAAGGAACTTCATGAGCTAAGCCTGGAGAAACATTACTTGGATAAGGATCGGTAGCTGGGAGGGAATTAGAAGCTTTTATAGAGGGGTCATCGGTGAGGAATACTTTAAGTCCAAGTTCTCCTTTAACGCGTGAAAATATACCACGTTTTTCCAATGGAAAGTGGAGTACAACAGCATCAGCAAGGAGGACAAAAGAGGTTCCAGCAATGCGAACCTTGCCTAGGAATGACCTGGAATGTGTGGCTTTGTTCATGCTGTACACAAAAGCTTCAAGAGCAAGTTCAGGGAGAAAGGCAGGATCTGCAATGTTGAAGTAGAAGCACTCATTCCATACAGGATTAAGATCTTTTTCCTTAATTGTTGTGCGAAACTTTTGACCATCAAAATGAAGCTCCACACATGGATTGGAAGAACCTTGCCCGTCCTTAGGCATAAGGTCATGGGCACTTACAACTTCCACACCCAATTTATAATTGCTCATTTTTATGAAAGCCTGCTGTCCTTTATGAGAGATCTACATATAATTGAAAAACTCAATTTGATTCAAGTGATTAATTTTGGAAACTGTGTAGTGTGACCAGTTATTATCGTACTGAACAAAACCTAAGAAAAAGAAACTAAAAATCCATCATATGAAGGCACAAGTTGTGAACAATAACAAGAAATTAGAAAGGTCATCCTGGATCAGTCTAACAGGAAATTAAGACTACAAGTAGACTTGATGGAAAATGATTCATCTCAGTGGAATTGTAAGTTCTAATGATAATAAAGATTAAAAGTGATATTTAGAGTGAGGATTGTCTCTCTGATGAATACACTGTCAAGCCATTGTAGAAATCAAAGAGACACTCTTACAGTATATTGAGGACAGAAAACAAATGGTTTATCATAACACAAAATCATATGAAACTTAAAAGAAAATATAGCATGCAGAAGAGTAGGAATTTTGTGAAATATTTTCCAGCATAATTATTTAGTAGACAATAGTGAATCCTTAGAGCTTAGAGTTAAAATAATAATGCTAGCCTGAAGCTTATTTGAGAAAGAGCAACTTGTATATAGTTATCTGAAATCTAGCTTCAAAACGGAATGCAAAATAAGTAAAATCAAAGTTTATAGAAAGTCATAGGCATGCTACTTAAAGAATTGTAGTCTCCGGATCATAAGACAGTAGATGCTTTGAAAAAAGATTATAACTACAATAACGTTGATGAAAATTTATCTTCCCACCATTAACTCTTCGGATCCAATGTAAAGCAGTCATTAGTAAAATAACATGGATATCATAAACAAGATAAAAGAACAGTGAAAGCTTATGCATTCATGGAAGGACAAAGGAGATATATTTAACATCCTCAGTGCAACCAATATGCAAAAGAAAGCTCTAAAATAACACATATCAGAGATAAATTAAATTTGCTTTAATAGTTTGCAGAGTTTGTCGCTCTCACTACATATCTACTCTTTCTTACCAATGTGCTTTCTTTAAAAAATAACTAGTGATAAGCTTTGCGAGTTGGCATACTTTGTCACAATCACTACATATCTATTCTTGTTCACCAATGTGCTTTCCTTTCAAAAATGACAGTTGAATTCACAATAAGAGATCAGAGGTGAAACAGGCGGAGACACTTGGTGTTTATAATACCAACCAAACTCTTTAACATTCTTTGGTGAAGAAATTCAAAAGAGAGACAGATTTTGTGCCCGTGAAATGAACTAAAAAAGTGATAAAGAAATAAGAGCATCTGTCCAATCTTGTAACTGAGGAAGGGCCAAGGCGCACACTTTTCTCCCAGTGATCAACAGATTTATTATCCAAAGAGAAAACCCCTAAAAATAACATGGGTGACAGAAATGTGAGCACTTGCACACGAACATCATCCGCTCAATCTACGGAATACACCATTCCTCACACACACAGGAGCCTCAACTTCCCTTTCGTGCACTAACCAACACACCTCTCTCCAGATCTGCACACAAAACAAACCAAAACCCATTTTGCCCCCATTTCTCATCGCGGCCTTTGAACGAAACCACAATCAACAAAGCCAAAACAAAATCTCTTTTTTTTTTTCCCTCAAGCAAATCACTTCAATAACGTAATGGAACTTAAAGGAGTGACCCAACACAATGAATCCGACACAAACCTCGAAAAAAACTCACCTTCCGAGCTGAACCTTTCAATTCGCGCCGATCACGCCGTCAAAGGTCGGCCAGACCGAGATCTGGAGAACTTACAGCAACAAGCCCTAGCCCAGAGGGAGGGTCGGACGCAGTGGGACAATGCAGTACGAAACTTCCGGGCATTCCCGTGGGAAAGAAGAAAAGCTACCGTCCTCTTTCGCCTTCTTCCTCCTCCTGTTCTGATCTCCTCGGTGTGCTAAAAGCACGAGCTGTTCGTCGCAGCGACGACGTAGTCCATTTAACGGCACACGCCAATCTTATTTTTTATTGAATAAAAAAAATAAATAAATGGTCGACTCTTACGTCCACTCAATTTAAATCACCCACACCATCACCAGAGGCTTGGTTACTGTGGGTCCCGCATAAGTGAGTGATGTGAGTAACAAATTGGGGGACACTTTGCTGGGTAGGTGCTTAAGTAAATGCGGCCTGTCGCACACTGACACGGACGGTGGAATTAATTGCTGCGATCTATCGTCGTAGTAGTAGTATGTAGCTTGATTTTAGATTCTTTTTAGTTTTTCGAAATATAACTTAATTCATTTGTAAAATATCTTAAATGCTTTCTAAATTAATTAAATTTTATTATCATCCGCCATCTCAACGGTCCCACATGATCGATTTCATAACCATCTGAAATTGCAATTGTCCACGCCGAAAGAGGATATTGTCCTCTTCTACAAATCTACTCCGTCATAATCAACTCAGCGTTATTCCGGAAGTTAAATTTTGTCATCCATGTATGACTTAGTAGTTGGCCTAATCTATTAAATATAGAAATAGTAAATTGTTTAATGAATTTTAAAACGAAATACAAATGTTTTATTTTATCTAAAAGCATATTTATTTTACAATAAATATTATTTTTTATTTCTCTTGTATTGTATTGATCATATTAATATATGAGAAATGATATACAGTATGAAAAAATACAGTATGAAACCAATATGACATACTCAATTACATGGCTATGGATCCCACTGCATGGATATGGAATCCACTGCATATAGTGTGTCATGTTGATTTCATGCTGTATATCATTGTTCTTAATATATTTACTAGAGCAATTAGATTAATATTAAATTATTTCTTCAATTGTTGAAGCTCTGGAAGACCATAATTACTCTATTGGGACTTCAGAGTAAAGTGGGTATTCAGAAACTAAGATTTTATTATTTTTAATACAAAAAATTTCTTACTGAATCCAATGAAAAATACTTTAATAGCTTTCTACCACTCTAAAATATAATTATTTGATTCTTCTATAAACCAACACAAAAGGCAAACAAGCAAATACATCTTTAAGATAAACCACTTAGAAGATCAACTAAAAGGAAAGACTGTCTGTTTATTATTAAAAATAAATATGTAATTGTCCAATCAGGGCAGAGACAATATCAACATCTCTCTGAAAATTGTTTTGCACCCAACTACACAAAGTCTTGCAACATCACTACTGTCAGGAGCAAATTTCCCAACTGATACTAAGAGGAACTCACTCATCATCAGCTTTCAATCAATTCGTATTCTTCCAAACGTGATACCATCATCAAGTTGAAGTGGTCTCGGATATATTTGACTTCCAACTGGACCTACAAGGAAAATTTTGACTGAGAAATGAAGAAAAGGCAAAAACTTTCATTCATGCACGCATAGGATTAAAATCACAGGTATTATCCATCACAATGATCAAAATGAATCGGCGTCAGTGATTTCCTGCTTGATAAGCAGCTTCAATATGACTGACTTAATCCACCAGTTTCATGATGTGACCATGTTGAACTGGAACCTTGACAGCTGTTGAGGAATTGAAGAAATGACAGTTCCGAATCTCTGCATCAAAACAATGATATTGCTTCAGATATGTAAGTCATAGTTTTCCTGTTGGAAAGACACGACTAATATATAGAAAATTTGTTATGGCTAATTGAATAGGTTCTACCCTGTTAATTAGCTCGAATGAAATCCTACTGCCAGAAACTTTGCCTATGGTTAGGAATTAGAAGTTTGCAATAAGGCAAAAGATTAAAAAAAATTTCTAGACAGTAACACCAAATAGGCTTTTCAATGCACGTACATCAATATGCCAAAATAATCCTTATTTCAATTGGTAAACTTATCTAAAAGTTGTGCAAAGAGATTAGGATGAGCTTCAAAAAGGTTATTATCGATAAGTGGTATTTCTAATGAACATGTAAGACATAGAGATATCTTCATAGAATGGCGATAAACACTATACTTGTATTGAGATGTGAAGATGATGTTACCAGAAAATTGCCATATAGTTCAAATAATGGAACAGCAATCAATTTCAAGTTTTGGGGAATAGCAAAATACTCTCTTTCAGAGAGGTGAACAAGGAAAAGCTTCTTGCATTCCTGGAAATAGAAGTTGTTTGGTTTAGTACGATATGACAATCTACAGATTTGGCCCCTGATCTGATCGACGCAACTTACCTTTGGCTTTGTAATGTGAGGAGGGCAGTATGGGTACATTACTCTCTCAAAGTTTGGCCTCCACCAAATAGCAACACACTCCCCGATCTGCAAGTTGACAAACAGGTAAGTAACATAAAACAAAAGTAACGCATCATAAAGCTTATTTGATTAAATTGAGCAATACATAAAAACTGAGTTCGCAACAACATTTGACATTTGACAGAAATCTTGTGTATGTTTCTTTAAAAACTAAGTGCATATATAAATTCTATCAAAAGATTAGGGTAAAGAAGGCTAACGGAGGGAAGAATACTAAAAACTCAGCTTTGAGCACGGAACCACATCAGTTGATCATCAAAAGAGAAGGGGGGAGGACCCAAGTAACTATAGCCACTGCTAGTCTAGAAATAACAATATAATAACGATTTATATTACTTTATTTTTATGTATTTAATAAAGAAATAACAATATATTACTTGACTAGAGTGATGCATTTCAATTAAAGTCCTTTCTGCTAGATAAAAGTTACAATGGAGACAATTACTTTTGCTACATCTAATGGTATGGATGCTAGATTTGAAGGGTTATTTGCTTGTCTAGAAGTAAGCATTTGGTTTATAGTATAACATTCCCAGGAACGTTGCAGTAATATATTATTGTTGTGTTTGGTTTGACCATTTATTTAGATTGCCTAGCATCTTACATGGTGATGTGAAACTATGATTCATCACTTTTTGTCGATGGTAATTTCCACCACTAGGGAATTTTGAATTATATTTTCAATACAATTTATCAATTATATTAATATGAATTAAATCAATAATAATATATTTTAGAAAGTTATACTAATTTATTATAATATACTGATAACAATATTTATAGATCATACACACTAATATGAGTTATGTTATATTTGGCAATTTTTTTTTAAAAAAATAGTGAAATAATATTTGTTAAGTTAATATCCCTAAAGCGCAAATATTGCAAAACAAAAAACTATTGATTTAACATCATATTCATATTAACGCATTCATTAAACTTATGTTAGTCTACTTTCTCCTTCAATAAATTCCCAAAAATGTAATTCGCGTGACAATAATTTAAGAAACCATAATGAGAGCATCTGTAATGAAGGCAAATCAATTAAATTAAATCAAACACCTGCCAATTTGGCTGAAAGGAAGCTGAACTTGGAGCAAGTTTGCTGAACAGTTTTCGTTTCAAGCCCTCAATCTCTGAGAACAGACACAAGAACTTTGAATCGAGCATGTAAAGACTTTGGATATGCAATCAATAACATATAGCTCAGAAATAATACGACATTAAGCACGACTACATCTAAAATGACATGGCCTACCATTTTCTCCAGGTTTCAAACGTCCACCAGGGAGTTTACAGAAAGTATTTCCTATTCGAAATAGCAGTATATGTGGGTGGTTGTGCTCCTGAACCTAAAAGAACAAGAAAAAAGACAGTTTAATTAATGTGCAGAGAAATATACTATAACGAACAAAGGTTGATCAAGTGATGGACTATCATTACGATCAAATGAAAGGGTAAAAACAAGGGGAAACAAAAAGCCAATAAAATAATGGTACTGCATATAGTTATCTACCAACAAAATCCCTTCGACACTTGTCCGCATGCCTTCTTTCATGTAGCTGAAACAAACAAAAAGAAGCAATCAAAATTTGTAAATTATAAATATCCAAATCAATAATAAAGCTACAAGAGAATAAGAAAAGAAGATGTCACAGACTTTTCCAATACAATCAACAATCATAGTAAAAAATTCACCAACATTGTCAAGCTGTGTTTATCCTATTTGAATATTATTCCTTCATCAAACCAGATGCACAACTATATTAGTATAAATATTCAAAATCATCTAAATTATTTTTAATACATTAACCCAAATTTTCTTGGCCTCCCTCAATCCCTTTATACACCAATCCATCTAATAGATTCAACTTTTATAACTATAGAACCCATTATTCGTATTGGAACATATCGATACCATCATAGACTATTTCTTTTATTTAATCATCTACCCAAACTATATTTAAATGCTTTTAGAGTGTTTTATCTAGCACGATCTAGGCACAAACACACCCCTTGGAAAACCATAGTAACTCCATCCCTTATTGTGACTGCATCTGCCGCCACTATCACTACCCAACCTACCTATGAACCTGATCTCTTCTCCAGCATCCATAAGATCCGACCTTCAATCAATTCTTCCACACAGTAAAATATCACCAATGCAGAAACAATTGATTATTAAAAGAAATGCAAGATCTTTCCTACAAAGAGACAATAGATATCCCTTATTTCATTTACAATTGTCTTACTTAAAAGGACTGAGATCAAGAAGATTATTGCTTTTGGATTCTGCAAATTCCCTCAAAGATGAATTAGTAACTAGTAGACAGTCAGACCATGCCTAAGATCACATTAAATTTGGCAAAATTAAGAAACAAAAGATCTGCAGGAATAACCCAACATCGAACTCTAACCAAAGGTCCTTTAACTCAGCCAAAGTGCATCGCACGACCTGATCACAGCTAGTTGCTGCTTTCATGCCATAGTTTCTCTTCCCATTTTTTCCAATAAGCCAGATAGAGACAAGTATATATGCTACCAATATCTATCAAAGAATTTGCAAGAAAAGAAAAAGGGGGAAATAAATAAATAAAAACAAAAAAGTATATATAGGCACATGAATAATTACCCATTTCGCATCTCCAAACCAGAATGAAGTTGAAAGATTTTTAAGACTTTATCAAATTAGCGTTTAAGTGACGGGGAGATGGAAGAAAGCGATCGAATCAGAATCCCTGTTGCGATCGCGGAAGGAAACTGCAAGGGAACGGAGAAAGAAACGGACGTACTTGATCCTCATGCGTGCGAAACGATCGGCGACGGACCTGTCCTTCTCCATCTTGGGCTCCTTCTCCCCGAAGTCGTAGTTGGTGAGAGGGTAAGTGTTTACCACCGGCGACGGCACCATCTCTCTCGTCCTCACCTCTAGATCCTCCTCGACTTTGCTGCTCTCAACAACACCGCTCCTTTCCGCCGGAGACCACGGCAAGACGGCGACTGGTTGCCGTAAGAAAGAATAGGACGCGCCCTCTTGTCTTCGCTGCAGCTGGATTAGGTCGGACTCGGGTGCGCATACGGCGGGCAACGTTTTGGAGGGAGGGGTCGGTAATCGACGATCCGAATTCGAATTTAATCTGAAAATTCTACATCCAATAATTCAAAAAAATATTTTTTTTTATTTTTTTATTTTTATTTTAATATTTTATTAAACATCTTAATTTATAAAATAAAATTTAATTTAATTTTAAAAATCCTTAAATTCTAACTTCAAAAAATAATGTAATCAATTTAAATTCGACTCCAACTTAATTCAATTCAAAATCCTAATTCTCAATTCGATAGATATGATTCATTTTTGACATCCTTGATTGAACAAGATATAACAAAAATAAAATAAAATATATAAAAATTAATAAATTCTTTAATTTAATTTATAAAAGGTTTATTATTTATAGACATATCATAGTATAATTTTTAATTAATAAAATTCTCATTAACAAAATTTTTGTTGAAAAAGATGATGAGGTTAAAACGAATATATAAATAAAAAAAATAAAATATTGAAAAAAATAAAATTATATTTATTAAAATAAAATTTTAATCAACTGTTTAAAATAATATGAATATATATTTAAATATAAAATAAATATTTTAGTTAAAAGAGTATGATAAATACATAAACAAGAAAGATTAAAAAATATCATATAATTAATAAATATGATAAAACTTAAATTATCAAAAAAACACTTAACAATACCATATTTAATACAATATTCTCTTACCCAAAATAACCCTAAAATAGTCGACTAGAACTTCACGGTTTAAATTTTTAATATTTTCTCCGAAATTGTTTGGATTAGATTTGAAAGAATCTAACCTGAGATATAATTCCAAGAACAAATTTTCATTTTTTTAATATATATATATATACTTAAAATGTATTATCATTATTTTTATATAAAACAAGAACTTTCCCAGTACTGTCATTAAAAGAACTGCTACATTTTGCAAAACAGGCGGAAGATTTAAGAGCTGCAACATCCGAAACGCTTCTTAGGAATATGGCCGGTTGATCGATACTCTGAAGCTCTATCTTCTACTTTAAGCAGATCTACCTTCCAACGAGCTTCTGCCATCGCTCTCCTCTCCTCTGCTTCCTTGTGGATCGTTGCGATCTTGTTCTTCATTTTCTCTGCACATTCTGCTTTCTTCTCCTCCAGTTTTTCCTGCTCGCACAAGAGTCTTCAACCATTATGTTACATCCGCTAAACTGAAATGCCAAAGAGAAAGGAAAAAAACAATCTTTGTGAAGAAGACATTTACCTGGATCTTTCTGAGATCTGCCTCAAGAGCTGCCTTCTTTGAGTTCTCCCAAGAAAGAATGGACGACATCTTCTTTTCAGTTCTATTCAACGCCAGACACAAAAACATCGATATTCTATAATCATGCTAACAGATAGATAGAGTTTAAAGTCATTTCTTAGTTTGTATCGACATGAATACCTATGATCCTAACATCATAACATATTTGGATTCAAGTATGCAGCATAAAGTATAATCACAGATTGAGATCATATGACAACATGAATGATGCATGAGAATCTTATTTACTTATTTTCCACTTTTGTCTTTTCATTTTCTTCCCAAGCCTTGATTAAGGACATCATCTTCTCATTTGCGACCAGTGCCAGAAGAGCATCTGCAGATCACAAACATAATTATCTTAATTTACACCATTAAGTATCTGCAAATTAAGATCTCATTCACCACCTCTGTCGGCTGCATTTCCCTGGTTTTTCTTCAGTGGAGAAGAATCTACAGGTTCAGTGCATCAGAGAAATGTCAACCTTAAAAGAGTACAAAGACATTGAAAGAAGTGTAAATAAGGGATTGGATTCAGTAAAGGATATAGAGGTCTTACTCTCCACCTCCGGCGACGCCGCGGCGTTCGTCGTCGTGTCGTGCTTCTCCCTCATGTCGAATTCCGACTGCTCCGCCTTCGACTCCGACTGCAAGGCAAGCTGCCGACTTATCTCCTTCGCGACCCAGACTTTAAGGAAACTTGAGGGACCAGCGGCGCGGAAGCAAGCCCAGCTCCCATTTCGGCACACCTCATGCACGCTGCGCACCGCTTGGAGGGAATGAGAGCGGCCGAGGGGAGCCGATCGAGCACATGACGACCAGTCCCACCGTCGCGCCACGTCTCTTGCATTTAATGCTTTACGTGCCGCAGAATGATACGATCGATGGCACCGCCGTATCAATGCAATGCGTGCTTTCTTCGTCGTCGTGGACTCGTATTTATCTTCTCTCAATTGATCCTGAGATAAAACCGTATGAAACCGATAGAGCGACGGAATGATAAATGATTAGTGGTGGATGAGCGATAAACTTCCAAAGGCGCGTTTCAAATTTAAAAATGTCTGAAAGGCGCATCAAAATTTTATATTTTTTAAAAAAATGCATCAGTTTTATCCCTCCGACGGTTATTGATTTTTTTTCATTTATATATAATATATAATATTTTCTTTTTTCTTCTTTTATCTAAAATATTATTCCCCTCCTCTCTTTCTTTTAAAATTAAATTAAATTTTAATTTAATGTTTAATCATCTAAATTTATTTAGTTTTAATTTTAATTTTAATTTTAAAACTTTAATATAAAAAATTTAAAATATAAAAGAAATTTAATAAAATATTAAAAATATTTTTTATTTTTTAATATCAAATGATAAAATAATAACAATTAAAATTAATTTTATTAATAAAAATAATAAAAAATTACTTTAGTGTTAGCCTTCAAAAAATCAATACCACAGTTTAAATATAAAAATCGTTATGGTATTGATTTTTAAAGACTAATATAATAGCATTCTAAAATTTTTAAATTATTTTAGACACTATTGAAAGTGTTTTAAAGTAGTAAATGAGAATTTATTTGAACTCAGATTCACCTAATAAATCTATAGAAGTCAAAATGAGTACAATCGGAGCTTTTTAAGTACATAAATAAATTTTAATTGAAACTTATTGATGGATCTAAACGACTTGAATTTCTAAATTTTTCAATGAGATGGAAGCATGAAGTGTGTAGAATGTAACCGTATGGAGCCGCTGGGAAGGCGAATGCTGAAGTGTAGAATATAGATATGGTGTCCAATCTTGATCTTAATATACATAGGTGAAGTTATAATTGTATGTCAACTAGTACAGACTGTGTTGTTGATTTTCAAATATCAACACAAATATGGTGCTGGTCTTCGACAACCAGCACCACAGTGTTGATTCTAATCACACATTGTGATGTTAATTTTCGAGATCAATATTATTGTGGTGTTGGTCTTTGAAAATCAACACTACAGTATTTTGAAAGTTTCAAATTATTTCGAGCATTGTTGGGAGAGCTTTAAAACATTAAACAAAGATTTATTTGGACTCAGGTTCATCTAATACCATAGGAGTTGGAATGAGTGCGATCAGAACTCTATAAATCCATTAATGAGTTTTGATCAAAATTGATTAATGGCCCTAAGAGACTCATGTTTCTGAAAATTTACAATGAGATGAAAGAGGTGAGTATGTAAAAGGGAAATATTAATAAATCATAGTTTTGAGTCTCCTACATAAAGTTATAGGCTTGTGTTAATTGATAGAGCCGATCCTTGTTGTACAAGAGCTTTGGGTGAAATTATAATTTTTGGACCCTGACACAATAACATATTTAATTTTGTACAATGCCAAATTGAAATTTTAACAACAATTTGAAAATAAATTGTAAAAGGGCAAAAAGGATATTTAAGATTTCTTACTACAAGGATTTTCTCGCAAAGCTTCAAACAGTCCTTTTAAAATCAAACTAGCAAGTGATAGTTACCCCAAAGATTATCGATTTTTCAATTGAATAGGGTTCAACTTCAACCCAACTAGATATTTAACTATCAGACCAAACTAATTGTACTTCTACTTCCTATTTAACAATTTAACTCATCAATCTGGTTTAATTTTCCAAATATTGTTTCCAGCACCCAACCTTCCTACTCCACTGTGCATTTATAACATGAATTGCAATTGTCATTTCTCCTTGCATTTTGGTCTTACAAATTACAATATGGCAATGGCACTCCATCACTAACACTATCTCCCTCATATAGCAGAGCATTGAAACATTTTTTATGATTTTGACAAAAATTTTGAGATACATTTTTTAATTTTAATTGTCCAACCTTTCGAATTATATATATTGTGAGAACAAAAAAGTGTTTTTGGTACCCAATGAAAACAACATATATGGGTGGTAAAGAATGATAAAAAGAAAAGGTTTAATTTAATGAACATGTCTTCAGTACCAAGCAATATCTGTCCCAACTATTTAGAGTTAGCTACACAGATCCTGTCCCTCCATTGAGCTTTGTAAACTGCTAATTCAAAATTTTCCAATTTATTGGCTTTTATGGTATCTAACTATTCTAGAATATCCTTTTTAGTAATCTCACATCTATTTTAGCATTCTCATCTCAAGTCTCAACTAATTTTTTTACAGATTTTCTCAGTTTATTATCTTTTATATTATATCTAACTATTCTAAAATATCCTTTCGAGTAATCTCACATCTGTCTTAGCAATCTCATCTCAAATCTGAACTAAATCAGTACGTCCTTTTTTTCACGCATTGCTACCTAATAGACCAACACTCTGGTACATCAAGCATAGTGGATAAATATAGGTCGAGCAAAAGAATTCAGAAAGTTTTGATTAATGTAGTGAAAATATTCCAACCATTCTACAACTAGTAGCGATTGAGTGATCATGAACTATCAATGAGAAAAAAGAACAGGAATGCAAACCAATGTAAATATATAGATCAAAGTTACAATTCGGGATAATTTAACCGTCACAATCTACTGTAGGTTACTCTTCTTGCAAGAATGACAACTCACTAATGCATGCATCAATCATAATCACACATATCTGTATGTTATAAATTCAAAATAAGTTAGTGAACATATGTATCGTTGACTAGCAGTTGCTCTGCTCGCCTCACAACATTCAGTAGCAATGGCTTTCCTTCCTATCACATGAGAGGAAACACATAATAAATTCACTTAATCCTTAAAAAACAGAGATGTAAAGTCGTAACCAAATAATTTAACTTCTTATACCTCAGTTTGATAGGCTCCGACTCTCAGATTGACCTTCACGGGACTTGGATCTTTGTTGTATGCAAAGTATCTCAGCGATCTATTATTGAAAAATATCTGAAAACATGGAAGGAAAATAATGATAAAACTCTATTGAAAAAGTTTTTTTAAAAAAAAGGAAGAGAGCGCCTCCCGAGAACTCCTGGACAGTCAACACAGTAAAAGAAAAAAAAAAGAAGAGGGTAACCACGCCACACCGATCAGCGGGGAAGAGGCAGCGACGCAACCAGAGATCGCCTCCTCGCTGACGGCGGTGCAGATGTGCGAAAGGAGGACGCGATCAATCGGGTGATCAATCGGGGGCGTCAACCCTAAACCCTAAATCGGGGTTTCTTTTGC
>JBBMKF010000058.1:2787335-2801649 GCA_037834155.1 Curcuma caesia
GAGGAGAACTCGGAGAAGCTGGGGAAGGTGCTCGACGTTTACGAAGCCCGTCTGTCCCAGACCAAGTACCTCGCCGGTGACTTCTTCAGCTTCGCCGACCTCAGCCACTATCCCACCACCCACTTCGTTATTAAAGTCCCGCAAGTGGCCGCCCTGTTCGCAGCGCGCCCCCATGTGAAAGCCTGGTGGGAGAGCTTGGCGTCGCGTCCGGCCTTCAAGAAAGTGGCGGCCCAACTCCCTCAGTACTGATGATCATGAAGCTGCTGCTGACTATTGCTCTCCAATCTTCACCTCGCGATGCTTCTTCCTTCCGCTAGTTGCTACTAGTCCTTACTTCCAATAATTCCAATGCTCTGCAACGCTTTGATGTGCTGCGTGCATTTGTGATCGACGCTAGCTTCGCTTCACGATTCCTGCTTTCTTTAAATGGATATTGGGGAATCAAGATTGTTTATGTTTTAAATGGATATATTTCTTCGAGGAAATATATTACTTTTTCTGTGATAAATGATGTCATAGGATAATTTAATTTTTGTTAATATTCGCACGTTTATAGTATATCCATTAAATTCTGATCTAATTAAAAGTAGATATTTCATTAAAAGTAGAAAAGTTTTGTGTAGAAAGGACTTGTTATCAAATGTTGAAGGGATATTTTTTTTGACTGGCAGCGACCGCTGCATCTCCGCCTCCTCCTCGTTCGCCTCAATTGCCCTGCAGCCCCGGTTGTCGGGATCATTCTCCGGCCCTATCCACAACTTCAACTCCGGCCCCCTCGATCACGACTTCCACTCAAGCCACTTCGTCCGCCGTCCCTCGGTTACACCTGGCGGCACTGTTGTTACTATCGGAGGAAGAGAGCGGAAGAGGAAGAGCACAAGTCAAAGTTGAAACCAATCCTTCCATTTTTGCCATTTTGATTTCATGCTTCAAGGAAGCAAATGCTTCAAGTTCCGACAACGAATTGATTGGACATTGGACAATCAAGAGAGAGGAGGGAAAATGTGGCCGTGGCCATGGATGCGGACGCCGGCCATTCCACCCCCGGCAAGTGGAAGTTGGAGAAGCCCCACCACCACCACTGTCTCTTCCTCCTTCACCGCTTGCAAAATCTACCAAAATTGGCTTTTTGGTCTTTCTTCGCCTTCGCACTCTTCCTCGCCGTCTTCCTGCTCTCGCCTTCCCCCCGCTCCCACTTTTCCTCCGGAAGCAGCGTCCGACGCTCCCTCGGCTTGAGAGCCGCTCCCTGGGGCTCAACTCCAAGGTCCCCTTCTCTGAGGCCGACCGCACTGACCGATTGGCGTCGCTCTACGCCGCCACAAAGAAAGCCGGGGAGGACATCACCCACGTGTACAACCATATCTACGGCCTCTCCATCACCGGCCTCCGCTTCTCCACAGGCACAGTGTACAACAAGCCCCAAACCGCCGGCGCCCACCAGGTACAAGAAGACGGCGGTGCTGAAGGCGCTGTCGCAGGGGCTGAGGAGGACGGAAGAGGGCTTCGTTTCCGTAGAGATTCGTTTCTCTCCTTTTCTTTCCCTCTTCTTTTCTTTTCCTCCGCTCTCCACGAGGATTCCTTTCCTTCGTCAATCCACGCCTCCAAGGAAACAGAGCCTAAAAGACTATTATAACCCGAAGTAGTGACAAATCATAAGTGTCAGCCAATATTATTATTATTATTATTATTATTATTATTATTATTATTATTATTATTATTATTATATATAAAATACTTAATAATTCTTATAATTTTGAAAGTATATGAAAGCTTAATATTAAAATAATCATGAAAAATCATTCAGATATTATTTATCTCAAGGACTATTTTCTATGCCTTTGTTTTTTTTTTGGACTTAGATTTGTGACTCAAACTTAAGTTTTGTGCCTTGGATCAATTTTTTATTTCTCTAAGCTTTTCTAAGTTATCAATTTTAGAATTTGACTAGTAATATTTTTATTATTTAATTTTCTATTATAATCCAAGAGATTTAAAATTTCATTATTAAAGTTTAAAACATTTGAATCCGAACTTTTATCATTTGGCTAATTATTTAATTTTCTAGAATTTTGATTTTCTATCAATTTAATATTATGGTCATTTGAATTTACAACTTTTGAATTTACAACCTTATTAGTTAATTAGAAAAGATTATTATTAAAAACATTTAACTTTGAGTCAAAATCTAATTTAGCAAATTGATTCTAATTGGCATTTTTATTAATTCTATTTTTTAAAATTTAAAATAAATAAATATATATATTAATAAAATAATTTATTAAAATAATTATTTTAATAAAATAATTTATTAAATTAATAAATATAATTCATTAATTTTACTTTTTAAAATTTAAAATAATTTTTTTAATTTATAAATATTTAAATTAAAATTTATTGAATTAATTAATATAATTTCAATTAGATTTTATGTAAATACGGTTAGATTTGACTCTTTTCTGATTAATCTCTTTTTTATATGATTTTTTATTTTTCATAATAAGATGTTATTTTTATTAGAAAATTCTATTATATTTATATTTTTATATTAACAAATTAAATGTATTTTTTAATTTTCTTTTTTAAAAAATAAAAAATAGTATATCATATTAAATATATTTTCTATTTTCTAAAAATTAGATAAAAAAATAGAAAAACAAAAATAAAAAATGAGAACTAAAAAATTTTAAAAAAAATTCCAAATCAAACACCCCTTAACATTTTCTTCTTCTATCTCATCTCTGTACGTGCTGCAATTAAATGATGTGAATTGCGCGCGCTCTTCATGTTTTTTAATCTCATTGTTATATTAATTGTTTTTTAAAATAAATAACTAGTTGACTATTTTAATTTTGATTAAGAGTGCATCATTTTATATCCATATTTAATTGCGAAGATAAAGTGACTCCATCTTGTATGCATGTTCACATGTTGAACATCAATAGATTATTATTATTATTATTATTAAAATAATATCATATATTATAGCTTATAAATTATAATTGCACAAGCATATACACGAAGTTGTTAGTACAAAGATAAAATACTTCTCTATTGATCAAGTAAGAACATCATAAGATTTTGAGATTATTTAATTTTTTATTTAGTTATTATTAAGATATTATCTTTTATTTTGAATCAATTTTATTCGATGACAACGTATCTGTGTTTGATAATTTTTAATATCTTTTCTGAAATTTTGCTAGAAACATGAACCTCCAAAATAGCCAAAAGCCAAGAATATCGACAAGGTACAAGTGTAATATCAAGTGGTATTATTGAACATCCAAGACAACTATTTCACAAGGAAGAGTATATAATTGTGAACAAGCATATAATTATATGTTGGTAAGAAGCATCCATTAATCATCTATATTTGCTAAACATATATCCATGATCCATTGTGCATCTTTCTAAAACTTATTTTTTTCACACTAAATCTGTTTTAATTTTCAGAAACTGCTGTTTCTTGCTTCTCCTCATGAAAGAATGAGACAGAAGTGATGCAAAATTCAGTGCCTTCCACTTATGACAACAACAACAATGGCAAAGAACTTCAAACAAGAAATCTAACCCCTTTGCTCCAACTACTTGTGTCATGTGAAATTGGATACAAACATGAGTTCTGCTAAGTTTAATTTCTCCGGCTTCGGTATCGCCTGTAGGCCTTTTGCAGGGCGGCGGTCGCATCATCTAGCTCGGTCACTTGAGGTTCCTGACTCTTAAAGCTTAATGACTTCTCAGGAACTGCCTTGCTCAATGGGCTGGAAACCATCTTGCCTCCTGGCACTTCTATTGCTTCAATTCACTTCTGCAGAAACCAAAGTTTTTGTTTCCTAATAACCATCACAAGGAACAAAATGGGAAGGTGAAACATGGAGGAGGAAGCCATGAACCAGAAGTTGCCACTATACCTTGCATCTTTTTTGTTTGATATGTAGCAAACAAGTTCACTGAGACATCTTTTCTTTTCAGTACTAGAGAGGTTGCCATTAAGTGTTCAAGGATGTTCTTTCAAAGAGATAACATGATCGAGCGACCTCGAGTTACTATCGTAGGTGGCTTCTCATGGCATTCTACTTTGTTGCAATTAGTTGAGAAGGCAAATTAGGCTATGTAAAATGTTGTGTGTTTTCTTCAGCTAGAGTCTGTAAACTAACCACATTGCTGTTGAAGAAAAGTTCTATGCATGCTCAATATCGAATGAATATCTTTAACAATGACTGCTTATGGTTTGATACTTGCATCCTATCTTCTGTATAAGAAGTTGAATTGAGTGATCAAAGTTATCGCATAGCATCTTAGTAAAGAGGACATTTAAGGATTGAAACAAATGTTTGACAACATTGATACTGATAGAAGTTGACTGAAACTGAAATCAAACAACTTATGGATTATACATCACAGTAAGTAAATTGAAATGAAAAAAAAATTCTAAACTTTTCCTTACATTGCTCACAGGAAGATATGGACACGAGTGGGATCATCTGCTATTCTAGGTCTGTTGCTGCTACTCTACATTGACAGAAGAAGACAGACGAGAATGTTGGTATAACACGGTTATCTTGGTTTGCACACAACTCTAACAGAGAAGAATGATGCCTTTTCAGTGATAGCCCTCGACGCCATTTAGAGTGCCATAGATAAGAATTTGAATTTCCATAAGCTTGGATCTCCATGTGAAGGACCAAGCTCTTCTTGGAATAGCTATCTCTCACCCTTTGTCTATCGAAAATAAGCTTGTGAGACCACCATTCTCCAAAGTTCCCAAGGACATGAAAGATACAACCACCACCATTTACCAAATTGAGCTATGTATTCTCTAGAGCAATGAGGATGCTGAGGCAAGATACATTCCGATCGAGCATGTGTAGTTAATCCAGAACTAACTTGAGCTACCTCTAATGCAAGGCCTAAATCCACAGCTCCAGTTATTACCTGCTTTCTTGCTAGGATAACTATTCCTCCCTACTCGAACACCAGTGCTCCCAGTGGAAGTCTAAAGGACTAAGTGAAACAAGAATATCAATAAAGATAGTAAGAACTTTCTGAAGTTTAAGACAAAAGAATACTCTTTCTACAAGAACTTTCAGATTTCTCTTCGTCCCAACAACCATGAGAACTTTTGGCAGCTAGTTTAACTAAATGTTGCACTGTACTTCAGTGTTATAGTTGTTTGCCTTTATCAGGAACTTTATATCATACTCTTTGCCCAAACTATTGGTTGGTGCCAGATACATCTAAAAACACAAAGGGACAGTGATTAATGCAGGAGATAGACATGTAACCAATGTCTCAAACATTAGGTCTAACTAAAAGCCATGAATATGACAAGTGAACACATTACAAGAGCCCTGTCAATGGTTCACTGTGTATCCACCAACCACATGTTAATGAAGGTCCCAAATGGTTTGGAATCTTTTTCTTGCTATAATTATGAAAGACATAATTAATTAAGGCCCCCAAAACCAACTGTCACATATAATTTTTTGTAATTATCACATATATAGTAATTATTTTAATTGCATAGTATTACAAGAATGCTCAATCTAGTTTCCTTACAACCTTTTTCTTCTATTTATTAACTTAAGAGGCATAAATTTTCTAATGATATTTCTTTTAAGGCAGTGATACAGACATCAACCTCACACGATATTGGTTGCGGTTGGGTTATGCCATGCTTGACCCGAACCACACACGGCCTCAGACTGAGCAATGCTCTTGTGGCTTGCGGACTAGTTTTTTTGCATTGTGATGGTAGTTAGTAAGTATTTATAATAGTTAGTAATTTGATTAAATGGTATATGGAGCAGTTTGTTAAGTTGGGTTAAAAGAAACTCTTTAATAACCTAAATTGAACAGAGTTGATCGATCAAATATGTAAATAACTAGGACCATCACAAGCTCCTTTCTTTCAACCCAGGGAACAAAAAAAATACTACCAATACCAACAAGGGATACATTTTACTATCAAATGATATTATTGAATATTCAAGACAATCATTTCACAAGGAAGAGTATATAATTGTGAGAAGCATCCATCACCTATATTTTTTTAAACATATATTGATGATATATTGTGTGATAGTGACAACAATACAAATGCATCTTTTTAAAACTTATTTTTAATAGCAAATACACATTCCAACACAAAAAAATACTAAATATCAATTGCAAGAAGATGCTTTTTCAAGAAAAGTACTTGAAGGAAGATGCTAACTGAACATTTACTTTATTTTTCAAAATGTAAAGGTGATCAGTCTTGAGTGATATGAGGAAAGATAAGTATTGCAACAAAATAGCTGAACTCATTCTAATTTATTGTCTGAATTTAGTAACAGTTTAAGGGTATTGTGTTGTGGTTGCTCTCTCAATTCAGTACCAGAAATTCCAATCAAGCACTCATGTCCAAGTGCAGATTACAGTAAACCTTTCACAAACTCCTAAAAGATGATGAACTCCTGTTGAATTTACAATAAGATCTTATCATCTCAATTATCAGTCCTTCTTTAATTTCTTCAAAAATCTTATCTTCTACCTCATCTCCTACTTCTCTTACCTGTTTCAATCCACTCCACGCCCTCCTCGAGCTTGATACTTCTGATGCCGTCATCTCTCTTATGACCTCTTCAGTCTTCTCATGCCTGAAGAAATCATGAAAAGACTCATGGAGCTTTTTCTCGGCCCTCGGCTCGCAATTATCTGAACGTTTGAACTTCTGCGTTTGATCAAATTTGCATTTTGGCGATCCAAGTAGCTGGTAAAAGGCAGGTGTATAAGCTAGCTCAAGGAGCTCATTGAACAATTCAATAACTTGTGGCGAAATGCTCTCCTCTATACCTGAAGCAAGTAATCAACGATATGAATCACTGTCACATACAGCCAAAGCAGAGGAGAGAAGTTAGCAAGTTATATACCGGGAACTTTTGTGGGTTCAGCTGTGAGCTCTGTCGAGAAACCCGCATTGAAAGGAGCTCTTTGGAGCCAACTGGCGATGCTCTTGAGCTGCATTTGAATCCAATTCTGTAGCCTATTGTAGGAAGCTTTGCTGTAGGTGGAAGGGAGAAGTTTGGGAGAGCGGCCTTTCTCCAGGAGGTGGGTATCCAAGAGGAAAGGCTCTTGTGGTTCTTCAAGGAGCTCGAAAAGGCGGCGCCCATGGAGTGGCGTTGGGGACTGAGGCAGAGTGAAGGTCATTTAAGGAGTCTCGAAGTTGGGAAGAGGAGAATTGAGGAGGAGAGAAGATGCAAGGATTCTTCTTTGGTTCTCGCAACGATTCTCCTCAACTTTTCTCTGTCAGTCCCACAATGGCAGCTTTAGCATCATGCAACACAAGCAAGGACTGTATAAGAAGGGCTTCTGAGCTGCCTAAAAACTGCATTTCTCGGCCTTCAGGCAATGCTTCCTCCTTCATCTAGCTCTCTTGACTGTGAAACTGAAACTCATGGTTGGCTTTTGGGCTTTGATTGCAGATAGATGGGCTGAGGTGGTATTCAGTCCGTTAACAATTCATTAAGAAATGTAGAGATAGGATGAGTCAGGCATGATTTTCCATTTGTTTACAACTGTGAGACTACCCCAAAATATAGGCATGCCTAGTATTCTGGCATTAATTTTCTCAAGTATCAATTACTCTACACAATGATCAAAGAAAAAGAAGACTATCTGCTAAAAAGGATAACTGTTCAAGCTTTCTGCCTAGTTTGTAACCTCACTCTACAAATCTCAGTGTTCCTTATCGTAAAGGATTCAAGTGGAAGGGGATGGTGTCACATCTTCCTCCTCATTTGGTGCACTCGTAGGCAATGAGACAATTGCTTGGCCTGGATGGCTATATTTCTTGAGCACTCTTTCCTTGTTTTCATTCCACCAGCCCTCTGCTTCTTGAGCACCAAACCTTTTCCTCCTATGAATGAATCAAGAACAACATGCGAAATAAGAATGAATCAGCTTTTTCGCAGGAGATTCTTCATCTTTTGCTACTAATGACAATTATTTTACCTGAATTGAACCCGTTTGAATATCTTGGCACCGCTGCCTTGTTGAATGTAGGTGATATACACACCAGACTCAAACTGTTCTACGAGCTCTGTTTCTCCGTCGCTGTCGCATTTGACTCTAGGCGATTTTGTGCCATTGTCAATGCTGTGCTGAGAGGCTGATTCTTGGCTACCGGCAATTGCCAACTTACTACTGTTGTGAGCACCCTGTGTTGTTTCTAACTCATCCCTAGCACAATAATGAGTTAGGAGTTGATCACCAGATAAAGAAACCATTGTCGAAGAGATGTCTGATTTGATACTTTCGTTGTGTTTCAGGAATGTTTCTACTTGAGTATGTATTTCCCTTAAGCTATGGCCAAACTCAGAGGGCAGCTTCTCTGTTATATCCTTCAGCTTTAGTGAGAAAGGGAGCCATCAGATACAAAACCAAGAATTAGTGATTTCTATAAGAGAACTTCCAAGCTCTAATTATGCATGCAATGTGCCTGGAAAACTGTTCATTTCTACATGTTTACGAAGAACATGATTTCAGATATATATGTAAGAACAAGCACCTGAGCGTCGAGATTTCGGAAAACTTCTACCGCAGCAATGCATTTGGCAGATTCTTGTTGAATTTTCTTTTCTGAATTCTGCACGGCAAGTTCTTGCACTTCACATCTTTTTTTCAAATCCCTGACCTGTTAGAAGACGAGGTTTATTGTCCTTGTTTTTGTGAGTGGATACTGAATTTGCCCTGAACTTGCTGAAAACAAAGACAATTTAAAAGTTGTCGATGCACCTGCAATTGCAACTTCTGGACCTCCTGGTTCAGCATTTCGTTAGACTTCACGAGACTGTCAGTGATCCCTTTGGAAAACACAGCAGCAACAGAGCGTGGAGGGCTCGGATTTCTCGAGTACGGCGACGTCGGCCTGGAGCTCACAGGCGGAGGAGGAGGCGACGAGGGAACGATCGGTTTCAGAGCAGTTTGAAGGGCACTGATTGAGCCAGTGAGAGAGATGTCTTTCAGCTGCAGCAGTGAAGGAACCTGCGGAGCTCTGAGTATCGACGAAGATTCTGATTTGGCGTCGCTCTTCATCGATTTAGCTTCGACGTATTTCGTCTGGTCCACACTCGGCGACACCAGAGATTTCGAAAACTTCATTTCCCCTTTATCTGGCTTCTCCTTGATGTCGATGGATCGACGAGGAATTACAGCAGCCTTCTTGCTAGCAGGCAAGGAGTTCCCGGACTCAGCGGCTTTCAGCTTCGAATAGCAAGAATCACACACGCGATGAGGCTTGCCCGGCGTGGGCGCCAAGGCGGCTTTCAACACTTTCCTGGAACTGCAAGCATGGCAATGCACCAGCCCACAGTTGTAGCAATTGTGCCTCTTCTTGGTGAAACCAAAAGCTTGTCGACACCCCGAACAAACCGACTGGTCGGCGCCGGAAATCCATTTGTGGATGCAAATGCAAGCCGTGAAATTCGAACCGCATGATATGCTCTTCACATGCCTGTCCTTGAGAGCTTCAACGAGGGTAGGCGTTTTCCGGTCCTCTGTGTCTCCATGTCCAAGTCGGCCATTGGAGCCTCTTCCCCACGTATACACTTCGCTGCGCGACGTCAACACCGCGACGTGGCTGGCTCCGCAGGCAATTTCTTCAACCAACTCACCTACCAGTTTGTCCTGCACCAAACACGGAACCTTGCCGTCGGACTGCGGGTTGCCGAGCTGGCCTTGAGACGCGCTGCCCATCGTGAAAACATGGCCGGAGGTTGTGAGTCCGACCGTCAAGTTGTGCCCGCAGGCCAGTTGATGGAAGTTGTAGTCGATAAGCGATGGGACACAAGTGGGCACCAGGCGCGCCTCCTTGTCGCCGTGACCCAGACGGTGCTTGTCGCCGTCGCCCCAAGTGAACAATTTCCGAGAAATAAGATTGCCGCCCGCTTGCCCCATCACTTCGACAATGGCCGCACTGTGCCACACACCGCAGGCGATCTTTATCGTCCTCAACCCGCTCAAGGACTCAACTTCCTTCGGGCGCACCAGACTTTCCCGGTCGCCGTGTCCGAGAACGCCGAACGTCCCATCTCCAAAGGTGAACACTTTGCCGTTCGACGTGGTCAGTGCCGAATGCCACGCGCCACATGCGACGGCCATAACTTGCAGCCCTTCCAGAGGGCCGGAAACTTTCTTCGGTATCCATTGACTAGCGTCGGTGCCGTGGCCGAGAAGTCCAGTGTAGTGGGTGCCATCTCCCCAGGTAAACAGATCGCCGGTGGTGGATATAGCGCAGGTATGGTACTCGCCGCATGCAATGTAATCCATGTTCCAGAGTGCCAGCGACTCGACGAGACGAGGGCGGCTGACATATCTGTCGATGCCATGGCCGAGCTGACCACCTGACGGCTCACCCCAAGCGAACACTTCCCCTTGCCTTGTAACTAGAGCTGCGTGCCTAACACCACACGCTATTTGATGGACATCTAAAACTACATCTGATTCTAACGATCTTGGGATCAACACATCGGTTCTGGAAGACATGGAATTCGGAGATCCATCAGCTACAGGTCCATCAGACCATACCACTCCCCACACATACACATCGCCTAGAGATTCGATGTCATCAGGTCCAGAACCTTGGCTGGAGGAACTGGGAGCACTCGAAACGCTAAGTCGCACACCATCTCCGTTACTCAATCTTAGTTGCATATTTGTGTGATCTGACCCAACATCTGATCTTGCTAAACTAGCTGAAGGGCCACCAGTGTGATATTTTGAGCCAAAGCCACGAGATTTGCTCAGAGTGCCTTCTAGTCCGTAAGTATGGCCACTCGATACTGAGTCTCCTTCCTGAGGAAAGCAAGGTAGAGGTACAGGTACTTTAAGAGTTGCCCATATTTCCAGCAAAAGGATGTGCGGGAACAAATATCACTTACATCAGAGAAGAGAATCCCGTCGCTCTGGTTATCAGTTCTCAAACTTTGAGACTGCACTGAAGAGATGAGAGCCCTGAGTCCTCCAATCCACAGTTCCAAGTCACTTTGGTCCTTGCAAATCTATACAGAAGAAAGATACGTCACCATTCTATTGTACGGTTTAAGCCAGAAATCAAGCCAATGTGCTCGTTTCGTACGCTAACCAGATCAAGAGATCTCTCTCCGTTGTTGTAGATAAGAGAGAACGATAAGTAGTCCCTTTCCGGCCTCAGATATCTCCTAAAAACTGCCTGTGAAAGTTTGTACCAGTAAGAAGGTAACACTTTATTATTGTTCTTCATTCATACAGCTAAATGAGACATACAGTTCTCTGTCCAGGAACAATTCGTATTACAGAAGACAATTTGATAGCTTTCTCCTTCTTATGAGACAACCAAATCAATGTAGTTTCATCCTGTGAACACAAAAGCAGCAGTTAGTAATTATAAACTCATACCACGAAGCCGATAAAAGCATTAGATGTCGATGTAAATAAGAAGAAAGGTAACAGTGATTCACATTGGAAATTCTGAAGGGGCAGAATTTAGGCTTTCTTTTGCGACTGTACTTGATTAACTGGGTGCCTTTCTTCAGTGCAACAAGCGCCTTCAAATTATTTAAGAGGAATTAGAAAACATTGAAATAACAGAAGAGTAACTTCATTAAAAATATACAATGAAAGAACTTCTCTATGAAATCAATTCATATTGCACCACAGGAGAAGGTTTCAGCTTTCTGTTTATATATGCGTATACAGATGATATGGAATTGGAACAGAAAAGGGAAAGGAAGGTAATCGTGCTGATTGCTACTTGGAATTCAGGTCGGAGAGAAGATTAGGGTACCTGTTGGATCTCGCGGTCGGGGTTCCCATAATTGGCCGGATCTGCCATTCCATCTGAGAGGACGGTCGGGTGGAATCATGAAGCGGAGCATCAGAAGAACTATTCTGCCGCGTCTCCATCTCCATTGGTGAGTTGAGGAGGAGGAGGAGGAAGAAGAAGAAGAAGATGATGATGATTCGGCTCTCCGCCAGCGCCTGCGACCGCGCCCTCGCCTCTCATCAATCACTTCCAACTATTGTTCCTCCTCCGCTTCTTCCTTCCGAAGGCTTCCCGGCCTTACCTCGGCAACCATGGGTCAGTGCCTCGCCTCCTTCCCTCCGCCGGACGCATAACAATGGATTGAGAAGAGGAGAGCCCCCGGGTGTGGTGGCGCTACTGGATCGGCGTCTTGGCTGGGGCTGGCTTTCCTTCGGTGTGGCCTCCGCTCGTCGTCGGGGAAGATGAAGTAGCTCTCGTACAAGGCGCCATGCGGCTGCCCCGAGTTTGCGGGCCATGAGTCGCAACGTACGGTCGTTCCTCTCATGCACCGCAAATTATCTACATTTCTATTTAAAATCCGCATACAGTTAAAAGGAAATAAAAACACAGTAGCCATTAATAGAATTATGTGGGATTAATGTACAAAAATGAAATTTTATTATTTTCTGAAAGTTACAAAGCATAATAAAAAAACATTAATAGGAACAAATATTACATAAATTATATTTCAGATTGAAGAATTAATAGAAATGAAAAAAATATTTTAAGGTGTGAGAAAGCTAAAAAGTATCAATGTCAAACATTAAAAACACACACCCAATTTAAAATTTATTACGTCATATACTAAACTTTAAAAAATTACTTAAAATGGGCGTCCAACTTTTAATATTTACTAAAAAACACTTACTTCTTAAAGAATTTTTTAATAATTTTTCTCTCCTAAAAAAAATTAAATCATAGTAAAAAAGTAAAACTTTAAAGAGATTATTTTATAGTTCCACTGCTTATCTTCTAATCATTACAAACTCATTAGTCATTATTGCTCTATAATTTTGTAATACTCTATGATAATCTACGATTACAAAAATTGAATTTGAAAAAAATGACATATTTGAAGATAGAATGGAAGAGTTAAAAATGTTCGAAAATTGAATTTGGAACCAAGAGGTGATCAAAAGTCGAATTTGAAATTAGAAAATATTCAATAATCGACCTCAAAGCTAGGGGTGCTTGGGAATCAAACTCGGGGCTAAATGATATTGGATAGCAGATGTTGAGATTCTATAAAGAAAGATGTCAATTTGATGATGTCTCATTCAGAGAAAGAAGCAACGGATAATAAAAATGATCAATAACGATAGATATTAATTATTACAAAAAGAAGGAGATCCGAAAAGATCATTGCTAAATGAATAGATAATAATAATGAACAACGATTATTATTGAAAGAAAATTATAGTACCATAACAAGGGATGTTCCTAGATGGGGATTATAAATTAGAGTAGATATTGAAAAAGAATATTACATTCTTTCTCATCCAAGTTCTTCACCCTATTGTATTTTCATTCTCACGTTAAGAATTAAATTTCAAAAAAAAGTTGAAGAATATGTTATGGGCGTAAGGATTCAGGTTAGGTTAGCCAGGTCAGAAGAGGCAATGGGGTTAGCCACATTCATGGAGTTGTGTGAAGTAAGCGAACTCCCGGTCCAAGCCTCTGGTAACTCACTTATTCAACCCCCCGTGGACAAATACCAAGTCCTACAGCCTCTCCTCGTTAACTGTCTCAAAGCCGAGACGAGCCCCACTTCGGCTCGGATCCATGGCCTCACGGTGATCCGAACTCCACCGCGACTAGGATACCGGGGCACTTGCCGAACCGAACTTCACCTCGGCTAGGAACCGAATTCCACTTCTTCTCAATTTCAGAGCTAAAACCCTCTTCGGTACGGGAACAAGGCCTCTCTCCAAGCCGAGCTCCACTTCGGCTCGGAGTAAAACTCTGTTTAGGTCTCTCCTGTTTCCTAATCCAACTCCGAAGTGACCTCCCTTTCAGTTCGAAGGTAAGGCTCCTCGAACTTCCTCGCTCACATGTACCCTTACCTCACTCGACAAGTCCTGTCAGAAAAGGCATCTTAGATCTCTCCATTTCCCAAGGGTCACTCCGTCCCTCATTCGTTATGAATGTTCTCCGTGTCCTCTCACCGGCCCCTCATAAGAGGGCATGTGCCTGATGTGACTCCTTCTTTAATGCAGGTTAGCGATAGGACATACTTGTCAGTTGCACCATCCCTCTGGACACGTCCCTTGATACACCTCAGGACACGTTCATAACGATGATGGAACCCCAATCACGTCCTGGATGTGACACAACGTTTTCTCCTTCCTTAAAGGGTTAGCATCTTGCTGGAGAAGGTAAGCGATGACGAATTCTAAAACTTCTTTCCATCTTCCGCTTCCCATCTTCTTCTCCGGCCGCTAACTTAAGCATCGGAGTGGTCGCGCCATGGGACCCCCCTGGCCCTCCATC
>JBBMKF010000058.1:2817685-2832035 GCA_037834155.1 Curcuma caesia
ATTAATTCATTCCTAGCCTTTTCCTCTCTCATTTCTTGTTCTGAATCAAACACTACTAAAAATTAAGAAAAGGCATACCCCTCTTAGTGAGATCATGCTCTAATTGGTTGTGTTCAACAAAGGGTATAGTTAATCTACTTGTAACTATAATGTGTGTACATTGTGTAGGGACTTGGTAGAGTGTACACACAGCTCACAGAACATGACTTGGTGTTGGCTTGATGGTTCAAAGGTTTGTTGGAGATCAAAGACGGATGGAATGGGGCATCTAAGGGACCGCAAAACGAGGAGCAACGAGTTGACAGTTTTGATGAGCTAGAACGACAAACTATGAAGACGAACGAGTGACGAATGTCACGTGGAACAAGTTGAGGATCAGTGCAAATGAGGGGCTAACAACCTATGGGAGATGATAGTGTGGGTAAAGTAAAGCTACAAAAGTAAGCTCTAACATAAGTTGTGAGAGTCGAGTGAGTAATTTGGGTTTCAAATAGTACGGACTTAAGCAATGACTCGACAAATAGTTTAGTTGTAATGAACGATAGTCGACTGAAGGGTAATCCCAATCAACTGGCATGTTGAGACAACTTAGGAGTCGACTTAGGTTGATGTACTTTCAAATAGAAATGATTGGTAGTTGACTATTGAATGCATAACTAGGGGTGAGCAAAAGTTTGGTTAAACCGAACAAACCGACCGAATTTATAAATTCAGTTTGGTTATTTCGGAATTTCAATTTTGTTCTAAAAAAGCAATTATATCGGTTAATTCAGTTTGATTTTGGTTTTAAAATTTCTTATTCAGTTAAACCGAATAAATCAAAATAAAAAAATAATCGGCAAATCCCTAAGTGAGCGAACCTATAAATCTCTAATTAATCGGTAAATCTTCCATCATACTTGAAAAATTCAATTATTTCAGTTAATTCAGTTTTCAACCGAATTAACCGATATTTTATTGGTTCGGGTTTTATTTGAATATTCAGTTAGTTTGGTTAGTTCGAAAAAATTCAATTTGTTCGATTTTGATTAATTCACTTTGGTTCGGTTTTAACCAACTACTCAGCCCAAGGAATCACCCAACTAGAAGGGGTGAATATAGAACCCTAAATTCTCTCTCAAATACGTGTCACTAGAATGTGCTCATGCATGACAAATGCAATCGTGATAGCCTAAGCATATGAAATGCATGTGCAAAAGAAAAAGGCAAATAAACCATGCTAACACAAGTTTTTTAAGTTGTTTAGATACACCACTACTATTTCACATCCTATGATGTGTTACCCCCAAAGGATTCCATTAATTCACTCTTTCACATGAGAAGCTTGACCTTAATCGGGACTTCCTCAAATATGCTTACCTCTTCTAAGATGACATAAATAAAAGTACTAAGAAATGAGTTAAATTACCAAGAGCTTGTGTTGTAATTCTTTTAATTTTTTATTCTTTTAGATTCCTTTGGATAACCAACCCCACTTAGTGGGATGAGGCTTGGTTGTTAGTTGGATACTTTTAGATTCCTTTAAGCACTTGTTGTTAATGAGCACAAGCGAATTACAGAGTATTTAATAAGTGCTGAGTGTTTAAAAGCTCTCAAAGATCTTTGTAAAGTTGAAGCCCGAATATCCACTTTTTTTTAGATCTCTAGTCAACTAGAATACTAGTCTAGTCAACTAGACTACTCCAGTCTAAAAGTTAGACACTAATGGCTATGCCATCAGTCAACTGAAATTCGACTAAAATCCTTTCAGTCGACTGTGTTGGAACTTTTGATCTCCAACTGGTCTAGTGCAACCACAGGTTTTGATATTTGAGTAAAGAGTTTAAGTTAGGTTTTATGTGTGTGTCTAAGCATGTAGGGACTTATATACACACATGAAGTAGCTGATGATTCAAGATCATTTAGAAAGGATAGTATGGGGCAGCTGAGAGACTGTAGGATGAGAACATCCAACAGAGTAAGAAGGATAGCATGGGAAGGGAGTCAAAGAGATCGGTGCATCCAAAGGACAAAAAGCTTGGCAGAAGAAATGCACAGCATAAATGAAGCAAGAAAATGGCACAGAAACGAAGCTAAGAGCATGGTGCATCTGAGGTACAAGAATCTTGACAAGAGAAGGTTTTGTGGCAAAAGGCAACTGCTAGTAACCTGAGAATTGAGTGAAAATATATTGATTCTCACCCAGGGAAAAGAAAATTGCTTATTAACTCAAAATTTGTCTATTACATGGGATTCTTACCCCTTTTTATAGTTTGATAACACAACTTATTCTTTATAAAATAAACGATTTTTCTAATAAAATCATAATTTTTCTAATAAAAGCTAATAGACTTTTTTAAAAAACATACTTTCTAAAAGTTTTAAGAAATTATAAAAAAAATCTTGGCTACGTTATTCTCTTTAAAATTAACCAAAGATAACTTGACTTTGTCAAGTGGAAATGTAGAGCAATTATAAAGCGGAGACGCTTTCTTTTTTCAATCAATGCCTTTTTGACATAATGTATTTCATTATTTGATCAAGTGAAAAAGGTGGAATAGTTGTCGCACCTTTTTTTTTTTTTCAATCATTGCCTTCTTATATTAACATGTGTTTCCTTGTTTACATTAGAGAATTTTTCAAGTAATGGATATAGTGGCTATATTAATCCTTGTTTAGGATGGAGTGAGTTAAAGAGGGGAAGGAAGAGAAAGGATAAGTTTTACCCTTGCATGCTAATGAATCGCTATAATTTTTTACACTCCGATTTGGAACGTAAGGAAGGAGAAAGGAACTCAAAAATATTTTATTTTAATTTTATCTCTATTTTAAAATATTAATTCTCAAATTATTAACTTATCTTATTTAGGCATCTCGTTTTTGTGCCGTTGCTTTTCACCACCCAATGCTCAATTGCTCGCATTCAACGACGTCGATGCCAACCATTGCTACAAATCTTTTTGAAGACAAGACTCGAGAGGACAGAGACATATAATCTTAATTTTTTTTTCTTGTTTTCCTCCAAGAATAAGAACTTATCCAAAAAACATGCGTTGTTTATTTTATAAGACCTTCCATATCTCAACTTCTACATGCAATATTGATAGAATTTTATAATTTCTCATCCGTCCTTTACTGCGTTGTCTTTTTTAAGAAGTGAGAATATTTTTATAATTTTATATATTTAACTTTCATTTTCTTTCCTTTCCTCCTAAACAAGGTAACACATATTACACGTTAATAAATCTTCCTTTCCTTTCAAATAAGGGGAACATAAATACTTAGGGGGCGTTTGGTTTGAAATTTTTTTTCTATTTTTTGTTTTTCATTTTCTATTTCTATTTTTCTATTTTCTAATCTAGTTTTTAGAAAATAGAAAATACGTTTGATATGATATACTGTTTTCTATTTTCTAGAAAATAAAATTAGAAAATGCGTTTGATTTGTTAATATGAAAAATTATAAATAAAATAATTTTTTATTAAAAAATATTTTTAAAATAGTTTAGAACGTTCAATATAATTAGATTAATTGACCACATCTATACGAATACCGATCGAACCAATTTATTATTTAGTTGATCTAATTAAATTATTAAAATAATTGATTATATTATATGAAGGAATATGAAATAGATAAATAAAGTTAGTTTCGAAATAGATTAATGAATAATTATTTCATTTTGAATTTAAAATAATTATTTCATATGAATAGATATTTTATGATATTTTTTTAATTTGAATTAGATATAAAGTAACAAAGTTCAAAGTTGCTGAAGTATTTGATCAAGATTGAGCCTTCGGGCGCAAGATCCAATTTTTGCAAAGATGGGGCTTTTTCTTCCTGGATTTCTTTCTAACCAGACAAATGGGATCTTTCTTGAAAGTTTTGTTTCTGAAAGAGACGTCGTCAGTGACGATCAAACCGAATACTCGTGGATCGACAAGGAATCCATCATTCCTCCTCCCGACGACCAGCAAGACGTCAGTGACGATTTTTGGATCTTCATTAGTCGGCGGCGCCATGAGCCGCGGTCCTCTGCTTGGTCGGCGATGGCACCAGTAAGCAAGGACCTGCCTTCCTCTCGCTGAGGTGTGGCGGCGTATCGGTAAACTTGAATTCAACAGCCTTGAGGATGTGTTTCGTGACGACGAAGAAGGGGAAAACACCGCGTTTTTATATTTTCCTGTAGTTTTTATTTTTTCACATAAAATAATATTTTATCATTTTCTATTTTCTTAGAGAATGTCTTTTCATTTTCCAGAGAATGAAATTGGAAAAACACAAAACAAATAATAATTTTTAAAAAATAAAAAAAATAAAAAAATAAAATGATCAAATCAAACGCCCCTTTACTTTCTCTCCCTTTCTTTTTTTCCCATTTAGTTAATGAACTTTCTCTCATCCAATCCAAATAGAGTTAAGATTACAACCTACGTAGGTGGAGCTAATGTAGGGCTAGTGTGGGGTTCAAGAAAAAATTTAAAAAAAAAAATTAGTTTCAAAGAGGAATATTAATTGTCTACGTTTGTAAAAAAAAAATCATCAAAAAAGCTAACAAATGTTGTAAATCCGCCATGTAATCACCATGATCATGCCAATAAAGGATTTATCTTTCCAAGAAAGAGCGTCAAATAACTTTTTTATTTTTTATTTTTTTAATGAATATCATATTGTATAAAAAAAAATAAATGTCAGATATTTTACGTTGTATATGTAAATGAATATTTTATAAAAATTGAATAGGTAATATTTTCTGCAATAAAAGAATAGGTAATATTTTCATTTAAAGTTAACATTAATAAGATATTCTTTAAATATAATTTGAATAGGTGTAAATTGAAATGATAATATTTTGATGAAGTGAGCAATATATCAGATAAATTTAATGATTTAGAAGTATTTGTTAAAAAAAAGATAAATCTCAATTAGCCTCATTGACTATCGTTGAAGGTGATCGATTTGGTCCCATAAAAATTTTCCACTGATCACCAAGATAAATCGGGAAGTGCATGTAGCGACCAGCCCAGACGCCCAGCATCCTTTGACTGTGCTCCTCATTTGGAAGAAAATTTCTATAAATACGTGATAGCTGGAGATCGAACCGTAGGTACCTATATAACAATCTGAATGTCCTACCGCGATACCATGCCCCGCGGCACCATCCTTTGATTTAGAAGTACTCATTTTAAAAGAGAACTTATGTACATTTTATACATATAATTTTTTCCATTAACTTCAATTAGGTTTCATAGTTACGGCAAAAAAAAAATATTTCGATTTCTAATTTCTTTTGTGTTATTGGTGATATGATAAATATTATTGGATTATCTTACAAATATTCTGAATGTTGTGGTAAATATTGTTAGATCTTCTCATTTTTTATTTCTTTTGGTTGTGATTGCAATGGTAAAGAGTACTTTTTATCGTAAGAATTGTGAAAGATAGATTACGTGATGATTTTGAACATCTTTTAACACACAATCAAAATGTCAAGTCTATGATAACCATTGACTAAATGATTTTTTTCTCTTAAACTCAATTCTTCCTACAGTAGATTCTCGCGGACATCAAAACTACGGTCAATGTTATACTCGAGAAAGTTTCCTAATATAATAAGTCAAAGCTCAAACTTTTTTTTTTACTTAATTAGAAAGTTGTCTCCCTTTTCTTCAACAGCAATAACTGCTAATGAAATCGTCCAGAAGGTCAAAACCTCATCTTCCTTTGACTTTAAACAAGTAGAATATATACTATTTTGACCGTACTTATTGTATAATATTTATTTTAAACAATTCTATTATTTTACACTAATTAAAGAGTTGAATGATTCAATTTTCTCCATTAATCCCTAACCTCTGATTAATTAGTCAGGTCCAAGCTGGTTGAGCATTTTGACTTTATCACTGCCATGGATTTTTTGAAAAACTCTAGTATTTTTTTAAAAAATTCTTTTCTATGGTCTTGAATTCTAGAGAATTATTTAGACTTGATGCATATTTCTCTTGCAGTGACCCATGACGGTTCGTGTTGTGCTTGACTAAACATGTTGTCTTAATGACCCAACCTAATCAACCCATTTTGCAAAGTTAAAGCTTTGACCATCACCTATCATCTAGACGAAGCACCTTTCAACTAAAACAAAACAAAACTCTTATCGCACAATGAAATCTACATATTTCTACAATAATATGATATTATGTACTCTGAACCTAAATACGTATGATTTTACTTTTGGACTCTAACTAAAGTTAAAAGAACTAGTTGCAATGGAGACTCATGATTGATTATGGATTGGGTTGGGAATTAACAGAAAAAAACACAAAAAGAACTTAGTCTATTCCACTAGAAAGAAACAAAAGACATGGGCTATGGTTGATTATGGATTGTTAATTTAGCAAGGGCAAGAAAGATGGCAATGACCAACATAAGATATTCACAAGGAAAATTTATACACACAAGAAAAAAAAGTTGAAGTTGCCAAAAGGGGGAAAAAATACAGAAAGAATTGCAGGATGCAGACATAGTACGTACCTGCTGTAGTATCGACAGAATTTACAGCTTCTCATAGCAAAACAGGAGGGGGAACAGAAAGGATTTACATTAAATAGCTTGAATCAGATATCGTGACCTTTTGCTGTTTTTTCTTTTTGTGCCGTCTGTTTCAGTTAAGCTAGCGACTTCAGATGAATTTGACACGAAACATGTAGGATTTCACCCGAAAACTTCAAATTGTTTCCCAACAATATGATGAGCTTCCATAGCATCATAGATAGTAGAGTACGGTTACTTCATCTGTATGAGAATTCACACATTTGTATTGGGCATTAAAAACTCTCATCAGAAGCCACCATATTGTACATGTCAATCATCATTATCTGCAAAAAAAAAAAAAAAGAGGAAAATTTATGTTCACGCCATGCACACATGCATAATAAGCGAAATAAGGGGGAAAAAAAAGGAAAAACATTTGGGATCCCTAGCTTGATCTGCTTTACTTGTGAAATGAAAAGTGAGCGATATCTTATGACAATAAGTAGATATCAAACTGGAAATCATGTTGTGACAATACCAAAATAAAATAAAAAAAAATTCTACTAGACATCGTCTCACTCATCTGCGTACCTGATCACATATGGCACAGGTATCACTTCTCTCCATCCATTCCAGAATGCAAGACATATGGAAATGGTGTTCACATTTTGTCATAATACGAGGATTCTCTGCATCATAATCTAAAAAGGAAGAGACAGTGAAGAAGCTAATCAGATTACAGAAATCAAGCAAGTAGAAAATATAATTTCACATACTTCTCTTGGCACCATCTAAGATAAACGTGCACATAAGCATCCAATTCAGTGCAATATGAAAACTCACTATTCTCATAAGCAAATCGAAGTACTGTTTCAAGACAAACTTTATCTTTAATAAATATAATACAATGACATAGGACAAAAGAAAAGGGCAACTATCATGGACCAGCATAAAAGTCCGTAGTTTTACTTAAACATGGTGTTAATATCTTCATGAAATAATCTAAAATGGTCCATGGCATCGAACTGCATAATGTCCTTATATTTTACCACATCAGATAGCGAATCTCAAATTCTCAATTAGAAAGCAGAGTAAATAAGCGTTGGGATAAAGCTTATAATCAACTAATTTGAAAACATAATCAGGAGCAGTAGAGTGATAGCAAAAATTAGCATAAACAAGATGCAGCTAAAAGTCTAAAACAAGACTTGAAACTAACTATAATTGAGTCTTATTCAGTTAATAAGAGAAACTGCCATATACTGGAAAAATTAAAGTACCAAAAAAACTACCTTCAAGACAAATAGGGCAAACATCCTCCTCATCTGGAATTGTGGTGGGATTACTGATCTTATTTTTAGGAGAATTTTGCTCACTGTCAGTTTTCTTCTTGCAGTCTGATGTTTCAAAATAATCATCATTCTGTCCTGTTGTCTGGGAATTCACTACAGGTGTTTGATCAGTTTTGTTGCCACAAATCTCAACATCTCCAGGCAATGTTGATTGGCTCTCCAAACTCACATTATAGGGCAAAGGTGCAGGAGGTGCTTGGTACGTGTCAGGCGTTGATGTATCCAGATTAGTGTCAACAAGTAATCCTGAAGAGATTGCAGGCAACGTATCATGGTTGGTAGATGACAGTGGTTCGTGCTCTTCCAAGTCTCGAGGACACTACAATTTGTGCTAAGAAAATTTAATAAATCATTTTACCATAATTAACTCTTCAGATACCAGATATTTCATAGCAGTAACAATTATGAAGCCTATTATCACCGTAGAAATACACAGGCAACAACATAAAATAGAACTCAAATCAACAAAAAGGATAGGATTGAACTACCAAGTTGATCCAAGCAGGATTACTCAAAGGTTCACAATAAATCTAATCAGCTTGTTTACTTGCTTTATTGCCAAAAAGATAAATCATTTACTCGATGAAACTTTTGAAGTTCAACATAGAGTTGCAGTATACTGATAACTAATGTTTTCACGTTTGGTTTGCAAAAGGCCGCTAATTTTCATTTAGGAGAGTTAAAGAAATTACCATTGCATCCTTATGTCAGTAGTAGGCAAAACATAGTACAGAAATACATGATGGATACACAATCATGAAGATGTTTCATATGGCAACAGGCAATGTGATTACCACCGGCTTGCCTTCATATTACTTTCTACTTTTCTCTTCAAAATATTTCCCTCACCTCCATTTTCACTCATCAATTTTTTTTTCATATGTAGCCATGTTACATGATAAGATAATGACCTATACTTGAGAAAGAGGAACAATAAAAGCATATAGAGTTGAACATGCTTCCAAGATTATCTACTCAGATCAATATAAACTTTTCCATGGTTCTCATTAGGAGAGAATTGCTTTCCTTTATAAAACTATGAGGAAACTTTAGTTTAGAACTTAGGACACAATAATCTCAGGTCAAAGATGCTTTTGTGTTGGATTAGTCATTTAATTTGAAAGAAAAAAATAGTTAGAGAATTTAAGTTGGTTGTGAATATACATACTAAGACGTTTCTTTGGTTCTTAATAAGAAATTCAAGATTATGAAAGAACCAGTCATCATCTCTAGTGATGCAATGAACAAAAAAATGATCCAATTGAAGTTATTCTAACTATAAAAGATGAATAGGTTCTCAATACACAAGATAAAATAAAATGAAAAAAAAGTCATCAAAGCTTAACTGAGCTTGAAGGAAGAAAATATCTATGGAAACTGGAATAATTCCTTACCAGATTCATGGAACAATAGTTTTCAGAAAACCCATTTTTGTTAGGCCTAACAAAGTGATGAACCTCCAAATTAAACTATATGATGATAGGACAATTCAATCTTATGCAGAAAAATGGCAAATGCATTTGTAAGCATCCTTAGTTTAAGTTGTTGGGTCATCTCACTAGAATACTTTTCTAAACAAGTGCTAGCTTTAAGCACGCTGTAGGCTACCAGCCAAACAATCTCCCAAATGGTCATCCTATTTACTACTCCAGCGATGACACCCCCTATGATTTTGAAGCTCTTATTGCACAATATCTTGTAGTGTTAGTTTCCTTTTAAAAAATGAGTGTTATTTCCATCAAAGATAAACTGAGCTTCAGGGAAGATAATATCTCCGGAAACTGGAATAACTTTTTACCAGATTCATGGAACAATAATTCTACTCAGAAAACCAATTTTTCTTTGGCCTAACAAAGAGATGAACCTCAAAATTAAACTATCTGACGATAGGACAGTTCAATCTAGTGCATAAATGAAAAATGCAACCGTATTTATCTTTAGTTTGAGTTGTTGGGTCATTTCTGGGAAACTAATATGCAAACAATTGAGTAGGTCACTTGGAGAAGTAGCTGATTTTCCTAGAGAAGAGCTACCTTATGCAGATGCTGTAGGCAACCAACCACACATCCAAACTCCCAGAGGGTCTTTATATGTACAGATTCTGTGATTTGAAATTTCATAGTATTAGTTTTCCCCTATGATTTTGAAGTTCTTCTCATTCAATAATACCTTGTAGTAGTAGTTTCCTTTAAATAAAATGGGCCCGTATTTTCATCAAAGATCACTGAGCATGGAGGAAGAAAATACTTCTTAAAACTGGATAACTACTTACTCAATTATGGAACAATAGTTTACTCAGAAAACCCAATTTTGTTAGGCCTAACAAAGACATGAACCTCAAAATTAACCTATATGATGATAGGACAGTTCAATGTAGTGCAGAGACAAATGAACTTGTATGAATCTTTATTCTGAAAAGTGCAGCCTTCAGTAGGATCACTTGGAGAAGTAGAGACTTTTCTAGACAAGTGCAAGCTTTAAGGGGACACCGACCAAAAGCCAAACATCCAAATTCCCAGATGGCCATCCTATTTACAACTCCTGAGATGCGCCTTGTAGTCTAGAAATGAGCACAAAGAAATATCAGTTTAGTCAACGCCATTGATTTTTGGTGTTTTTCCATGCTACAATGCATCACTCAAATTTTCATTTGTATAAGTTTGATAGCAAAGACTGTATCTGACTGAATGCCCAAGCCCAGAAAAAGGTCAATGCCAATTATTTTCATGTTTTTCCATAGATGGATTTCTCTAATTTTTACTTGTATATGTTGATAGCACAGAGTGTATCTGAGTGACTGGCCAGAAAAATGCAGTTACGACATAGTTCAATGATCTCCTTTTGCACAATCTAAGATTCTGGTTGGACAATAAAAATGCCTATAATTTATCAGTGAATGAACTTGGAAAGTTTTGCAGCAATTGGTGAGTTTGTGAAGCTTGAAATGAAGTAATTTTTGGTTAAGGTTTATTCCTTTAAAATAAAAAATAAAAAGTCCATGCAAACTTAATCGATGAAACCTTGTAGGAATGAACTCAACATAACAAAATGTGTGAAACACCAATCACTAAATACAGATGTATACAGAATTATTATGCAAATAGCACATAAGGGACAACTAAGTTTGCATACTAGAATAAATATGACAAGCACAATAAGCCAAAAGAAAAGATCTACTCACATAGTAGTAATCTGGTGGTCGGCCCGATTCAATTCCTCTTGAAGAACAGCAACAACAACCACCCATTAACAATTTATCTGTTGGAGTTTATCTAAGTCAAAAGTACAGTCCAACTTAAATTTGCACTAGATCTACACATAATTGTCTTTGAGTTTTCAATCTGAAATAAGAAACATAAAGTCATGTTAAATTTTCTGATGTAGCTCACCATTTGATAATCTGTACTCCTTAAAAGTAAAACTTGACATGAATCATACATACATAAGGATGCTAAATCATAAAAAATAATCAATAAATATCAGTCCAAGTACATAAGTAGACAAAAATATAGATAGCCTTCTCTTGAATGAGGCTCTTCAACTGATTCCCGTAAAAAAACGACTCAAAAAACCAGTGTCGATGGGTCTTTCATCCTCAAGTAAAAAGTTCCTGACAAGTTAGTGTGTTTAAAAATATGGCGATAGCTCAACTGTCAAGAAAAGAGAAAACCAGGATTGCATTGTAATCCAGTGTCTCAAAAAGAAATTACCAAGTCTACAAACATTGTAAGACCTGATTAGCAACTGCCAATCATCAAACAATTTCAAAATGAATGTTGCTCCAACTAGAAAACTAAGGATTATAACCAACACTCCTAAAAGGATCCCAACATTGTCCTAGGTTAATTGTACGAAAGCAAGAACATATCCATTTGTCTGTCATCAGTGTCCAAAGTTAGTGCTGTTTGTATATTTCTTTACTTGCACTTGATTCTTCAAGCAAAAGGTTCAGGGTGTGGTTTTATTTTTGATATAAACAAATATCCAATATGTGCAATAGCACAGCAACTGAATAAGGCTCTAGACGTGTTATATACTAAAGCTCAATCTTCCGAACAAAACTATACAAGATAAATGGTTGTATATCTCATTGTTTGTGGTTGTCTACTACAATCCAAAGCTTCCATCCATCTAATAACTTGAATATCAAATGTTTTCTGTTTTATTTACAACCCTACTGTCAAATAACCAAATTATTATGGGTGTATAATAACCTCCAATTTTAAGGCATTAGTTTCATCATATTCGGAAGCGGATACATCCATGCGGGTTACTACTTGCCCATAATAAGGCGAACGATGTCAACAACGCCGAGGCTCTCAATCGTTAACTAAATCATCTAGATTGAAAATAGACCCAACAATTAAACAAATAGGGCAAATCAAACGCCACGAGCACTCCGTAAAATTTCACGAAGAAAGACATGCAGAGAGATTTAAGTTAAACACCAAATCGACGAAAGACCACGACAATCCCTAGAGACTCCAATAGCACGGATCCGACCGCCACAAAAGTTCCTCCATTCCAATCAATCACGAATACCGAACCCAGAGAGCGTTGAACACCACCGCAGCTAAGAAGGAACCGGAAGCAGCTACAAGATAAGGGGAATTTGGGGGCTTACTGAGGTGTTCGGGGAATCCGAAATCCCATCGGCGAAGAACTCTTTCTCGGGCAGCGAAGCGAGAGCGGGACGTCGTCGGCCTTTTCCTTTCCTCGCCTTCGTTCCGAATGGAAAAAAGAAATAGCGGAGGTAAGTCGCTTTATTATTATTATTTCTGTTTTGATATGCGGCTCGCCGTATAGATCCACAATTATGCGTAGACGTCTCCGTAATGAACGACAAAACTGGTGACTGCGAGATGCCACGTCAACAATTACGTGTCGTACTCATAATCAGTCTACCCTATTCTTGTACAGTGAGAACCACTGACAGGGATAGTTACTTCAAGTCTTCAACCTAATCACGAGACTGGTTAAAGTTTGAGTACGAACGTTACGACAGTTAGACTGTTAAAACGACTTAAGTCACGATGCACTGGACCCAACTCGGCTCCATGGCATCTAGTCGTGACGTCATGCGGAAAGCAGCTTAATGATTGAAGCCAATTAAGTGATAAACATAAATTAACTTTATTAACTTTAGCATTTAGCGTGAGATTATTAAATAAAAATGTATGTCTTGACCTTAATTAACAATCGTATATTGGCAGATTAGGGTGTCGTAAGGTTATAGATAACCATTCAAATCACCTTTTATCTTTGTCCTAAAGTAATTTTAGGATCGTCGATTGAATAAATTTAATATTCAATTTAATAAAAATTCGTTCAATACCAACAATATTAATTAAATAAATAAATTTAAATAACTCATTAAATTAAATAAATAAACTTAAACATTTATATTTAATTTATTAATAAATTATATTCATCAATAAAACTTTTATTAACATACTAAATAAATAAATAAATTTATATTATTAAACTTAATTATAAAGTAAATAAATTTAAATATAAAAATTTCAAACAATCAAATAAATTTGAATTGAAAACTTGATAACATCTAAACAAATCAAACTCAAATCAAATTTAAACCAAACTCAAACTTTATAATTATTTCAACAGTTTAATTTATTTTAAATTTAATTTAAATTAAAAGCTTGATAATATTTAAATGAACTAATCTCAAACTCATAAAAAAATCAAAACAAACTTGAACCATCATTTTAACCGTTTAATTCATTTTAGACCTATCTTAACTCAACTCGATTACTTTATCAAATAACTCGATTGATTTATTTACAACTCTAACTTTAGGTCCTTTTCTGACATCAAGTAGTTGTAATAATTATCCATGGTGTTTAATTAATCACACAAATCATGCTGTCACTTTAAAGAAAATACAGAATATTCCGTGATGGCTAAAAGTATCAGAGTTTCATCTACAAGGAAGAAAATCTCATGTCAATGAAAAAAAAAATGAAGTGCATGAAAATCTTTCAAAAAGAACTGTTTGATTAAGATGACAAGGTTTAATGTTGTGAAATGTTCTAATAACTTGTTTCCTTAATTTATAATTTGATTAGAAATTTAGTGCAAATAACATATAAATAGCAAGAAGAGAGTGAAGGTAGACCTAGTTTTGTTAGCATTGTATCATCCTATAAACAAGCATGAGAATGAAAGCCATTCATAAGAGGAAATTGAAATATATCGACACAATTTCCACCAGCTTGAATGATCCACCAAATGCAATCACACAAGTTAAAACTAATCATGTTCTTTCTCAAGATACATTTGAGTTTCGCAATAAGAGCCAACAAGATGCTATGGAAACAATTTGGAACAAGGTCTTAGTGAGCCAATTCTTCAAAACATGGATAAAAGAAGACCAATTTAAAAGGAGTCATTTATAACAAACAAATAATATACAAGTTCAACAATCTTTTGCTAGTAAAAACTGTCATTATATCAGAGTTCAATAA
>JBBMKF010000058.1:2832135-2849683 GCA_037834155.1 Curcuma caesia
AAAATAGAAAATGATAATTTCTACCTAGCGAATGGAAATGATGGAAAATATGAAAACACGTGTGGAAAATGAGAAAACACAGGCCAATTTTTTTTTCTGACACAATTCTTTCTTCCTTCTCTATCGTGATTTTTCGCCCAACAGCCAGATCATTGTCATCAAGATTGGACCGACGACATTTTCAGGTGGCGAGCTACTCGGCCTCGATCGTATTTCCCTCCTCATCGTCCTCGTCGCCCCCCGCCACGTAGGAGGAGGAGAGGCCAAGGCCCATGCGATCGTCGAAGCGGCAACACACAAACTCTTCGAGCCCACACCAGAACTCCAGATTGGCCTCCCTGTGCTGGAACTCCGCCATGGCTGGAGCTGCCCTTTTCCTCGCTGGATCAGAGTCGTTAATCAAGAAAGCAAAATGGAGAAAGCACCAGGCGATTGTAGATGCTGCTCCCGACGACGATCTCAATCCCAAGCAACCGTTGAAATCGACGGGAGAGGCGATCAAACACACCAAGAACAAACCCTAAAAGCACGCAATATCTAGAGGATTAAATCGAGATCAATATCCACCTGGGTTCGGATCTTCTGTCCCAGTGAACCGCCTGTGCCCCTGTGCCACTCAGAAACGACAAAGTTCTGCACACGAATCGCACGTGAGACAGCGTTGCCAAAAACCTTCGCCGCCAAAAAACCAAAACCCCCCGTTCCCAAAATCGCCGCTCCACCCTTTCCCAAAATCAAAAGCCCCGTTCCCAAAATCACCGCTCCACCCTTTCCCAAAATCGCTCCGATCCTCGCTGCCGATCCGTCGCCTTCGTCGCCGGCGCCGGAGGAAGACGCCGCTGCCGCCGCCTGATCTCTGAGATCCTTCGCCGCCAGAAGATCCGAACTGCCAACTTAATGGAGTGCAGTGGGCGTTGGTGGTGTGTCTTTATTGTTTCCCTTGCAAATCTCTTTCGAGTCTCGACCATTGTGCAATCTATTTCAACTTCTCTGCCTCTTCCTCCTCCAATCTCTTCCTCTTCTCTCTCCGCCAACGAATCCGTAGCAGAGGTAGCGACCAAATCTGAGTCGGGAGGGGTTTTGTCGGGAGGAAGGGAGAAATCGATTGCTTGGTGTTTGATTTTGAGGCCCGACGCCTTTGTAATCAAAACTGTTTGGGTTTCCCCAAATCGATGGATTCCGATCTCTGGATCTCTCGCCTTGCAGCGGCAAAGAGGCATTACTCGACCCAGCTTCAGCAGAATGTTCAATCTGGTATCATCGGATCGTTCTTCCTTGCTCTTGCTTTTTATTGTTTACTTTTCTTCATCGGATTCGGGTAGAAATTGTTTGTCTGATGGGGTTTCTTCTTCTTTGATGTAAATAATTTTTTTTTGTCCCTCCTGAGAAATCGAAATTTGATTTTGATAGATCGTTTGAGCATCGACGAATTCGAGATGGAGGAGGAGCTCCGTCCCGATTTCACCTGCCCGTATTGCTACGAGGATCACGACATCTCGTCGCTGTGTTCCCATCTTGAAGAGGAGCACGCGTTCGAATCTACTGCTGCTGTGAGCATCGAAAACCATAGCTTTTGATCAAAGAAGTTATTCTTTTTCAGTTTCCCTTGAATGCTTATGCATTTTCGCTAGCATGCTGTGGATAGGCAATTATCATAGGCGATTTATGCAATAGTTGGATACATAAAACTTTATGAAACATCTGGAATTAGTACTCCCTTGATATATAACTGCAGGATTTGGTCATATGCAGATTTTAATTGTCAACACTTTAGTAGGAAGAAAAAAATAAATGGATATGGTATGGGATGTCAGATTTTGTAATTTCTGGTCCGCTCTTATGATATGATCTTTTTATTGTATGTTTGACCTTACAAATGATTTGTCTACCGCATACTTTGCCTGATAAATCCCAGTGCCTTTGTCAACCTCACAATATCTTTCCTGCTCCTTTCTTGAAGAAATTGTTTTTGACTCTATTGCTGTGGTAAGCATCAAAAGACAAAAACACTAGCCTGCAGATCAGTAAAGTCCTTTTTTTTTGTTTCCCCATGAATGCTTTTTTTGCATTTCTGTGATGTTGCAAATAAGCATTTAAATGCCATTTATTATAGGATTCAACAAAACCATTCCTGACATTTATAATCAGAAGTTAGATATTATTGCAAAAATTGATTGTATGCACGTTGTTAGTGAAAATACTAAGGAGAAAAAGGTAGAGAAGAGCTAATGTTAAATTGAGTTGATAGTTTTCTATATGCCTTTAGTGTTTGGTTCTAAGTTTTTCAAGTAGAAATGATTTATCTGGTATATATCATGCCCAGTAAATTCTTGTTACAAGTCTAAATGTGGTTGTCAACTAACTGTTTGAATAAATAAATAAATAAATAACTACTTGCCAATTATGTTGGTTACTTTTTTTTACTTGGTTACTGTTTCACTTTTGTAGATGTTGCAGCTTATGATTCAAGAATCTGATCTGAAGTGTTTAACTGTTTATATCTGTTCCATTTTACAGGTTTGTCCTATCTGCTCTATTAAGGTTGCAAAAGACATGCTGAATCATATCACTCTTCAACATGGGCACATATTCAAGATATCCTTCCTGTTTGATTGCATCTGTGTCACATCTGTGGCATTTTATCATAAAGATTTTGCATTTGTTTCTCTTAACAAAGGATTACATGCAGAGACGTCGAAGGTTACGCAGATTTGCCATCCCTAGCAATCAGACACTTTCTCTTTTGGGGAGGGACCTTCGTGAGGCTCATCTGCAGATTCTTTTGGGAAATGCTGGTCGTAGAACAAACAACAATGAGGAGTCCAACATAGCGTCTGATTCATTTCTTTCATCACTTTTTATGAACTTTCCAACATCTGAGCCAGAAGAATCATCGAAGCCATCCACTGATGACAATGCATATCTGAAAAAGGAATCAGATCTACCCTCTTTCATATCTGGGTAATTATTACATTTATCTGTTGTAGTTTTTATGTCAGATTTAAGTTCACTTCTTTATCTCCAAATTAATTCTTAATGGCATATGGTCTAATTATGTGGAATGGGGGGCATTTAAATACTATTGCAAATAAATGTGAGGTTGGTCAAAATAATGGTTTAACTTAGATCCTGATGTGAAATTTATTTGTGAATTAAGTATTTGGATTGAAAATTTCAGGGATGGTACTTCGACTTGAAATTAGTTCCATCTTAATCTGTTTTTGATTGGAAAAACAACTTTATAACGATTCAAGTCTATATTATGATTCTTATTTGAGTTTACCCAGAATTCATGACAAAATGAATTTTCTTCTGTTCACTTGTTATAGATTTGTTTTTGTTGAAATTGTGGAATAGAGAATTTGCATAAAATGCTGACGAGCATATTGAGTTTCAACATCATTGAAGGCATATTGCCATTATTAATGTGTGGTTCAGATATAAAATTGTAGATGTTTGTACAGGTAGATTTTGAACCGATTCTGTTAGAGGTGTGCTATATAACATTCTTACTTAACAGAGGAAGCGTTTCTCACCTGAAACACCATAAATAGTGAACGAGGATGTGAATATGTAGCACTATATAACATTAATCATTTGTATTCTGATTCGAATTCATAGAAACTACAAGGTATATTGTTAGCTTGTCCTTTATTGAGAAGATTTTATTATGCAGCACAATGCTAAGAAATGTTATCATTAGTTCTCATTGAAAATTTTTCTTTACAGTTTCAACTCTTCATTAACACACGAGCAAAAGGAACAAAGGCGAAAACAGGCCACTGTTCGAGCAACATTTGTGCGAGACCTACTTTTCTCCACTCTTTTTGATGATTAAGGAAACTGGCAGATGAGAATCCGATGAGAGTACACCACCACCATGGCTTCCGATTTTCTAGTACATTTCATTGCTTACACTGAATCCTAAATTATCACCTAAAACAGGGCGTGTATCCTTGCCCCAATGGTTGTCCATGCTAAAATGGAAGAATTCAATACAGGCCTGGAAGCAAAGGTTAAATCTGCACATGTTAGACTACCTTTAAGTCCTTAGCGCACAGTCATACTTATATTTATTGAATAGAGATCCAATTTACAAAATGCAGCATATGGTTTGTCTTTTTTACTTTTGCACTTCTTTTGTCTAGTACAGTTGAGTACAAAATTGCGGTGAGCAGATTGAGAAATCTGCAATGCTTGATGGAATTCAAGATTGATAGAAACCTGCTTCATTCGAAATATACTCAGTTCCTACTGCTTCAGCACATGGAGAAGCAAATTGTTAACACATCATGAGCTGAGCTTATACAAAAATTGAGGAATTCACAAAGTTGGAAACTGATATGTTCTACCAATAGAACGGAATTCAAAGATGCTCCATCTTTCATGCTACAAACAAGCTCCAAATGTGAGTTCCAAAGGCCAACAACACAGTGGCAATCCCTTAAACAAACAAACAAACTGTAACACAGACAGATCATAAACTGATAGAGAAGAACAGAGCAAGGGATTGATGATACAAACTGCTGTCGCCTCATTTGTGCTGATTCTTCTTCCAAAGGTTTCCAAACATCCGCACGCCCGTACCCTTCTTCCTCCCGCCGCCGTCACCGCTATCCTCCTCGTCCACGTCGTCTCCGTCCGTCAGCGGCGATCCCCAGCTGCCGTAGCCGCTCCCGACGTGTTTGTCCATCGACCTGCAGCGCTCCGCCACCCTCCTCCCACCCATTTCGTCACCTCCGGCGGCGTCTCCCGTTGCTAGAGCTTCTGCCGCGGCTTCGGCCGCCTTCCGCCATTGCTCGGTTTGCACCTTCAGCCGCTTCAGTTCCATCTCCAGTGTCGCCTTGGTGCCTTCTGCCGTCTCCAGTTGCGCCGCCAGCTGCTTCTCTCTGGTTTTACTTTCTTTGAGCTGTTCCGCCATTGAATCCAGTTTTGCCGTGAGCTCTTCTTGTTTGGATCGTGCAGAATCTGCGATTTGCTTGGCTTCTTCCTGCTCTGGTCTTAAAGATGGCGTTTTCTTCCAGGAGGATTGCCACTTCCTTTTCCTTCTCCAAAAGCTTGGCTTTCCAGATGCCAATTTCTTCCTCCTTGTTCTTCTCATCCTCTTTCTTCTGCCCTTCTGCTTCCTCCACTGCTGTAGCCTCTGTGGTGCGTCCGACGAGCCCCTACTTCCCATCAAAACTCCTTCCTCGCTCGCTCAACTCCGCATCAAAACAGCAGCGCAACAGACAGGGTGTTCGACGAAAGTCCTCCTCATCAGGACCCAGGCGTTGCTGTCACCCCAGCTTTTAATGGCTCCTCCTCTCCTTCCCAAGGCTGTCTTCACCCTGTCCATGTGGTGGTCGATCAACGGTCAAAATAAATAGCTGCAGAGAGGAAGAAGCAGCAGCAGCAGCAAGAGCACAGATTTCAAAAACCTCCTTCAAATTTCAAACTCTGAAGGATGAGGCAGCGCGGACAGTAGAACCGGACATTAAATTAGTACATGTGAGCAGAGTAGAGGATGACAGTGAACGTTAGGAATGAGAACCATTAGCATTAGCACATGCAAGTAAAATTGGAATGGCTTTCTGTTGCAGATTTTCGATTGCATTTTCCCCTATAGTGTTTCAGATTCAATCATTCAAAGCAACAAACTACCAAGACAAGAACAGAGACAAGCTGTCCCCGAGACAATGGTACAACGGTAGGGCATTTGGATTGTGACTTAGGGACCTGCGGTTCGATCCCTAACTACGGCGTATTTGCAAGAATTTTCTTTCAAATAGAGAATGTAATCAAAGGATACTGGGCATCTGGATTGGCCGCCGTATGCGCTTCCTGATTTATTCTGATGGTCGATGGAAAATTTCTGTGGGACCGGATCGGCCATTCCAAGGATTAAGTCCATGAGACTGACTGAGATTTATCATAAGAACAGAGACAAGCTTTGATGCTCGCTCACCTCTACAGATGGAACCTTGTTTCCAGCAAGTGAGCTTTGAGACATGGAATGTGTTTGCTTCACTAAAGCATACTTGGATAGTTTATCAGTTGAATTATAGGATTGATTATAGTAGAACGGTCGGTTTCCCAAGTTTCACAGGCATTTGAACAAGAAAAAGGGTGTGGCTTTGGAATCCAGCAAGAGGACAAAGGAACCTCTCTCAAAAGCAGGCAGCCTTTTCTATTTCCCTTTTTCTTCTTCTCTTGGATTTTGATGGCAGTAGACTAAAATTCTCTTCCGGTCACAGTTGTGTATGACTCCGGTTGAAATTGGCTAAAAGAATTTTAGTTATACAACTGTGTAAATATTTAAAAAATTACTTTTTAAAATTCATATCATCTTAAAGATCCACAAGATCCACCTACTATTTTAACACCCAGTTGCAAAGTATTAAATGAAACAAAATCCTTACTGAAGGAACAGTCAATTAAAAAATCTTTTGAGACAATTGCCATGAAGATTGATGTTAGGCTGGCAGCTATCCTTTCTTGTCAGCTCTTCTTGAAAAGCGAGTGCACGCTTGCAGTCTCTCGGTCGATTCCACTGCTCCATGAAAGATTCTGTCTCCCTCTTCCTTTAGGATAATAATCATTTTATAGAGGATTAATCAATGAAAGAAAGACTTGATAATCCTTTAGGAATAATCAAGTCAACTTGAACAATCAGTTTCAGGTTGTTGGGCTGAGCTTATCCCTGTCATTATCTGATTACTTATTGTTGCTGATAATCATCCATTGTTACTATTCGAATTTGATTAGGAGGACGAATACATGCAGAAACTGACATAATTTTCATTCAAAATCAACGTACAACCCTAACAATACAGAATTTTCTTTGTTCATAATTAATACCCACTTAAAACATAGAAAGAAAAAAAGAAACAAAGATTCTTGCATTGCGAGTCTATGGCCTAACAACAGAATCAAAGATTGTTAGACTGTAAAATTAACACTAAATAGATGCTTCAGCCATACAGAGTTTAACCAAATCGATCCTTAAGCAAATTCACCTTCTTTACTTGCCTGAACAGCAACTTGATTAAGATCACATATTGTCTGCGTAACTAATAAATAACGATCCTGAGAACTCATAGATCTTAGCTTAGCTTAGATATCACAATTTAAGATGAACATTTGATAAGATGCATGATCTAGATGTACAAGCCAAACCGTGACTGCTGTGGAGAAAGCCCTCCCTCTTTTTATCCAACTACAAATAGCCGTCTGAAGATGAAAAAAAAGGAAGTATGAGCACACATCTGAAAGAGGATGTTGCAAACACAAGAGACACTGTTAATATTACAAATCGTATGTTCTTACGTAAAGCAAAAATAAGCACAACTGTTTCATACTCTTGTCGACGATAAAGGTAGTGGTATTGCATAACTCCTAGTCTAATTAACTCCATTAGGACAACAGAGTAAGTGACAAATAAACAACCAGTAAATACAAGAGCCATTAAGCTCTTTATGAGTCTTTATGCAAATGGAAAACACAGTTCCAAATTTTGTTGTCGAAGAGATTCATCTGAGATGATATATACCAAAAATAAGAATAAAATTGATCATGATGCATGGAAGAAACCAGTACTTCTGATGTGAATAAATAGGTTAACCGTAGTTGTCTTATGAAGCTCATCGAACCCTCTGCAATCCATTGCAGCAGAGACATTTCTTACGCAGGGGAGATAGATTCAAAATTGGATTGAATGGTGGAAACCAAACCAATCTTGATGGGAAACAATTCACTCTCCATCGTAGAGATAGGAGAGAACATTAGATAAGCCTTAACGCATAAATGATAGTTGTTCTATCAAGCTCTATATGCAAAATAATTAGCCATATAGTTTTAGTGCAGCATTGCAAAGAGTTCAGCAGAGGAATCATATTCATGTAATAACTTTGATGATGAAGAATGTAGGGGAAATCACATTAATTTGACACATGAGCAACACATAAATGTACCACAAAGTGTCAGAGACGTTTACAAACTAAATGACTGCACATTCACAAGATGTAACTAAATGTCACCAATGCTCATTTGAATCCCTTGTAAAGGTAACAAAAGGATACATCACCAATACCAGCAACACTCGAATAAAAGTATACTTGAATATATATATACACACTAACTGCATGCATGACTGATGAAATAATCTGTAACTTCCATTTTGTGAATGCATTTCAGATTACTAACGGGCCAACTAATTAATAGACAAAGAAATCATCTGCAACAAATTGTTTAAGCTACCAAATTGATTTCCAAGTTAGGAAATGATGATAAACAGTAGTGTATCAACAACAACAACAACACACACACACACACACAAATGAACTATCAGTAGGAGAATGGCGTGGCTAATATCCAGCAATTCATTTCCAGATATGTAAGAACAAAGAGTTGGAAAATCCACACCAGCAAGAAACTCCAGGTCGCATGAAGAGAAACTAAAACTTTTGGATTTTTAGCAACATAAAGATAACTGCAAGACAAAAGCTAAAAGGTGACGTCTCTTACCGGTGCCCGATCTTTTGGCACGCTTGATTTTGGCAATCTGCACTTGTGTGTCCACAATGAGCTGCATCTTCTGGAATTCGAGCGTCTTCGTGAACTCCATTCGCTGCTTCTCTAGCTCCATCATCTGCCTCTGTTTTGCCCCTTCCACCCTCTCGTAGATGTCCGCAAACCTCGCGATCGCCCTGGCTAACTCTCGGATCCCGTTTCCTTCTCCTTCCTTGCCCTTCTTCCAACCCCTTGCCGATCTTGAGGACGATCTCGACGGCGAGTCAGATCCCACGTCGTCCTCATCCTTGATGTCCTCCGCGGCCGCCTCGGCAGCTGCGGCCGCTCGCCTCAAGATCGGATTGTCCACGGATAACGCGGTGGCGGCCGACCGCTTCCCCTTCGGTTCCGCCGAGCGCACGGCGGTAGCAGCAGGCAAGAGGGAGCCCTTGCGGTGGAAGGGGAGCGGAAGGGCGAGCGGCGGCGAGGAAGGAGGCTTCTTTGGGGGCGGGGAGGACCCAATGAGGACGTCGAGGCGGAAGAAGAACGGCCACTGGCTTTCGGCGCCGGCGGAGATCCGGGCCTTCTCGACCTTGTACTTCTTCTTCAGGGTGTCGATCCGGTTCTTGCACTGGACGTCGGTGCGGGCCGGGCGGCGGCCAGCGCCTGCTCGGGAGTTGACGGCGTCGGCGACCTCCTGCCAGTGCTTCTGGCGCAGGTTCCCGCGGTTGAGCTCGAGGTAGCGGTCGCCCCAGGCGTCGACCAGCACCGACGTCTCGCCTTCGCTCCAGCAATCCTCCCGGTAAGGCAGCGCCGGATTCGGCGGCTTCGTCGTCGAATCCATCTTCCCAAACCCTAATCCCCTTCTCCTCTCCTCTCCTCTCCCTCTCTTTCTCACGTTATTTGCTCTTCGTCGTCGGCGTTAGGGTTTGATGGGGAAAGAAAGAGAAAGAGGGGGCAGGTAAAAGAGGGGAGACGGCGAAGGCGCCGGCTGCGCGTGAGAGGCACGTGCGGCGGGACGGCGGGAGGGGGGCATGCTGGCGCCTGCGGTGGATGAGAGGGTGGGTCCACGGGGACGGCCCATCATCGCCGTTGGTCACGGGAAACGATTCGGGAGGGGACGGGGGAGACCGGGTCAACATCGTCGACGACGTCGTAGCGCGAGTCGTTCGAATCCGCTGTTATCGCGGGCTTCCTTTTTTTGTTCGTAACGGGGTGGGTTCCTGCGCGCGGTGGCGGAAGGACAGAGGCGATGAATTCGGCGACGAGTTGCGAACTTCCCAAATTGACTCTGCCCGCAAGGCTACGCGTCGGCCGATGGAGGGGCAGAATTGGGATTCCAAGTATGAACAGCGCGTGACGATCCGATGACAGACAGAGAAGTCAGAAGAGGACCACCCACGCCGGTTGTCGTGGTCCTCGGTGCTGCCGAAGAAAGGAGAAGGTTATCGCGCAACAAATTAAAAATAAAAGCAAAAAAATTCCTATTTTTGATGGTTCCTGTTCTCCGTAGTTGACCACTCGACCTCACTTGCCATTGGCGGGCCGTCCGTTGGCTTTCTCCCCAAGGAACCTTTCGCCCTTTAAAACCCTAACCAGCGAAGGCGGCATCGTTGATCGAAACAGGACGGTTTCGATCGGTGGGTGGAGGCGATATCGCGATGTCGGGGACTGGTCCGATCTCGCAGGATTGGGAGCCGATCGTGCTCCGCAAGAAGGCGCCCTCAGCGGCCGCCAAGAAGGATGAAAAGGCCGTCAACGCCGCACGGCGCAGCGGCGCCGAAATCGAGACCATCAAGAAGTGTACTTTCTCTCTCTCTCTCTCTTCGGTTCCATTTCCTTTTAATTTCGGTTGAGATAACTTTGTCGATTCTTTATATTTATTTGTATGTATTTCGCAGACGATGCTGGAACGAACAGGGCTTCTTCAAGTAGCACGTCTCTGAATACGAGGAAGCTCGACGAGGAAACTGAGAATCTTACTCGTGAGTAATTCATATATTTACTTACTTTTGCTGGTTTCCTTAATTTGCCATGATATTGATTGCTTACATTTGATTGTATTCGTTGTAAATTAGAAATCAAAATGTAAGTTTTGATCTATTTCTTAGATTAGGGCAACATATGAAGAACCCATATGGAAGAGTTTTCTTCTCAGCCATCCACTGTGTTTTTTCTCTTTCTTAGTTTCTGTTGTCAATTGATAAGGTTGCAGTCCCTGGTAATAGAACACCCAACTCTACAAGAACTTGAACTATTGCCATATTTTGGTCCTTGAACGCTACAGCTTGGTGCATGGTCATATTGGTTGCTTGTTTGATTCTGGCTAGCGTGTCTTATACATGCTTGTCTCTTTTTTTTCTTGCAATTCTCAATATTATTACAACTTCATAAAAGCACCACCATAATTTTTGTTGCCAAGAACAAAGTCAGCTCCTGTGCAAGTTTCCTTTCATCATCCAATGACATACTTAAAGATTCCTTCCTAAATGTATTTGCCTCAATATATCAAAGCAACAAGAAGGAAGTGGTTATGTTAATGATCTTGACCCTAGTTACTTGCCATCAATTTCAATTTTTCATTTCTCTTGTTGATATCATTCAGTGGCTTGTATTTGCAAGTAGAATAAAAATAATGGATATCAGTGACTTGCTGCTGATATCAGTTTTTTCTGTTCCTTTGTGTTGAGAATACACAATAATCATGCCACAAGCAACTAAATTTTCTACCACCTGCTTATTACAAAGATTTTCTTACCTTATACTTCTTTTTTTTTTCTGAAGATGAACGCGTGTCGAGTGAACTGAAGAAGAATCTGATGCAAGCTCGACTGGACAAGAAGTTGACGCAGAGCCAACTTGCACAGGTACTATGTTAATGTTGGCATTGCACTTCAACTCTTATTATGTATCTTATCAAACAAATCATACTGCATCAGCTAATCAATGAGAAGCCCCAAGTGATCCAAGAATACGAGTCAGGAAAGGCTATTCCAAATCAACAGATAATTACCAAACTTGAAAGGGTGCTTGGAGTTAAACTGAGAGGTAAAAAGTAAAACAGGACACCGGAACTGACCGACGATCGATCAAGCCTATGGTAAAAAATGTTTCATACGCAGTAAATGGATTTGTGTAGCTGAGCCACCTCTTCAGTATGTGTAAAATGTGTTGTCTTTTTCCTTAATGTGCTTGTGAATGTAGTGTATAAAAGATTGAAGTAACTGGTTTGGTTGTGTATGATATTTTGATAATAATATGTTTCCAGTTTTGATTGTTTCATTATCTATGCAGAATTAAGAGATTATATTATATTATATAGACAGTTTCCAACCATTTGCCACACAACAAATTTAATTCAGGGAATTAAATAGAGTCTTAAATAACATAATCAACCAGTAAGATTAAACCCTACCTTCATCACTTGCACCCTTAAGTAACGTAAGAGCATCCATGTACATAAATATCATGCCTTATAAAATATAAATGTAAATATATCCAACACGACGTACGCTAATTAAGTGATTAGTATTTTAACCAAAAGGATGGCGATGATAATTAAAAGAGAATTAAGCCATGTGATGAGTGATTCTAATCAATTAGTTTCTCATCGTAAATCCCGTTCCTAAATTTGAAGCCCAGAAATCAGCTGCGTTGTCTTTCTCTACTTGCAACGTGAATGAAGCAGGAACCAGGCACAGCCCTCGGCTCCTCAGGTCCTTCCCTTCCTCTTCCTCCTCCTATTAAACTCTTTTATTAATTAGCTAGAGAAGATTTTAATTAGCTTGAAACTAAATAGCAGGGAGACATTAATTAAGCTTACCAGTTGGTGATGTCTGTGACTGTTGGTGTTGTTCCTTGATGCTCTGCCAAGGTACGGGGAGCTCAGAGCCTGCATCAGGTAAAGAGGCATTCTATTCTAAATTTCCAATCCCTGAAACACACGCTACGGATACATGCATGACAAGAGAGAAAGACAAGAGTTGGGCACAATTACAAGAAGAACTACACAAAAGGTGTGGAGGTCCATTAGGTTTCAATATTCCATCTCATTTTTTTCAGCAGCTTTTACTGCACGCGTGCTCCCTACCTTTAATTGTCCTCCATCTCATCGAAACCCAGGCAGTGTTCTTGCTTGTGGCTCATCTGTGTGTTCTTTTAAAAGGGAGGGAAAGATGGAGAGAGAATGGACCTGAATTTGACCGTGGAGGAATCTGATGTAGCCAATGGCTTCTAGTAATACAGACGCAGTGTCAGTCTGAAAGATAAAAATAGACTCATGTCAGTAGTAAAGCATACCTCGCCATGATACATATTGGAACTGCTCCATTTTATCCGTCGTCCATAAGAGTTTGTTTCCCCAGTAGAGATGGAAAGAGAAGTAGTGAAAAAAAGAAGAAGAAAAACTATTTTCCTTGATAATATAATTATTTTGCACCACAAACGAAGGGATATTCATTCAAGATCTCCCCTTCCCCTTAAACATTTTGTGCCAACCATTGAAGATAATAGGTTAGTAATTGATTAGTTCTTGTGTATGTTAAACATGGGTTTCTCTCACATGAAAAAACTGTTCTTCTAGATCACGAACCTATAGAGGTTGCTCGATTAAAAGACTCTGAGGAGCTTATGAGGAGAGGCAACATTAATGAAGTAGACAAATTTCTAATAGTAATTCCATGCAACGAGGCCCAAAACAAAAAAAAAAAAAAACCAGAAACGGTGGAAGAGAGGGTGATTGAGAGTTCATCGTTAGAGTTTAATTATGATGAGAAAACGTTTTAGGGAAGGCACTAGAATGATTAATACCTCAAACAAAAGGTTTCATGAGCTGTATTAGCTAAACTGTAGTGTAATTAATTCATGGATTTGCTGATAATTAATACCTTTCCAAATGGAGAAACTAGCTGATGTAGAGCTGCTATTCTATCTCCCAGTTTCTCCTTTCTAACCTGGCCAAAGACATTATATAAACAATAAAAAAAAAGTTCACATAAAATTATTCAATTTACTTTTGTTGTACTAGAACAATATCTATGATCATGTGAGAGAGGAACCTTGAGAGGTGACATTACTGAGGAGGCTTGAACCCTAGCCTTCTTGAAAGATGCACCACTATAGTTGCCATTCCACTTAACATGGCAATTTAAAAAAGCAAAGCAATAAGCATAAATTCTTCTGACAAAGAGCAATTAACTATATGTATATATACGTATAAATTAACCCTAAAGATCAAGGAATACATATATAATTCTCACCTGATCAGGCGATGAGTGATCTACTTGGTGATTTTGCTTTCTGTGTGCTGGTCTGCTGCCATTTGAGAAGTCCAAAATATTGTTGTTGCTGAAGCTTGTAGTGACGCAAGACCTAGGAGAGGAGGCTGCAACAACTTGGGTAGTACTACTCCATGGAGATCTACTTGCTCCCTGATCATCTTCTCGACGAGGATCTTTAAAATGGACACAATCATTGGCACTGTAGCCATGTTCTTCTTCCTCTTCCTTGAGTTCATGATCACCGAAACCTTTAGCATCAGTGGATGATCCATATATTGGAGCATATGTGCAGCCTTCCTCCACCAAATTCCCCCTACCATAAATATAAATTAAACATGTATATGTGTGGTGTGTGTGTGTGCGAATATAATATATATCGATCCCAAGTCCTATATTATATATGCATTTGTTCAAGAGAGTAAAGAGATAAAGAAGGGTTGTCGAAGTATTACAGCAAGAGTTGGCTCCATGAGTACTCAGCTGGTAACTCTCTTGATCTGAGATCGTGGCAAGGGATCATGGGGTTAAGTGTCTTCGAGAACTTTGGAAATTTCTTGGGGGAAGGCAAGGAAGCAGTGGAGGATAATAGATTAGGCATCTCCTGAGGTGGCATCATCATCAGGTCATTGATGCTCCACTGCAAGCTAGGGTTTGGTGATCTCTCTATCATCATTTGCTGCACCAAGGAACTCTCATGTTGATGATGGCTGTGATGATGAGCTCCTCCTCTATTCATTCCTAGAAGACTGATCTCCTTAGGGTTCAATTCTGCACTTCTAGGTCAACCCCTTGGATACTACTAGTTTGCAACAAGGCTTACATGGTATGGGGGAGCCTTTTCTTTTTGTTCACCTTCCCTTCCACCCCATCTTTTGATTAAATAATATATGTTTTTCTTTTAACTTTCCATCTCTCCCTTTCTTTTTCGCTTGCTTTTGCTTTATCACAAAGTTGGCAAACAAAAGGTGGTGGCAGCTTCATGAACAGTGATTCATTGAGGAAATGTTTTAGCTAGGAAATTAGGTTAGCCCTTGATTTAAGTAAAAGCTACATGATTATGGTTTAGGGTTAGACGTATAGATGTACACATAGATCTAATTAAGTAGCCCTTGTCTATATATATAGTTGAAGAATGACAAAAGATAAGTTGATGCTAGAATGAAAACTAATCTATTAGGTGAGAGATTTGGACCACCTATATAAAGAATATAAGTCCATATCACTTTAGATTACTTAATTATATGTTAATTATTCTTCTCTTCTTATAGCAAACTGTTAGTTTCTCGTGATGATCAATTATGTAATTGTTTATTAATGCTGGTCTGAGCCAAAAATCAACTAGATTTAATTTTTTTGACTAATTAATAAAATAAGAGAACTTCAACTACTGTTCAGTAATATTTTATAGTTTTAAAACTATAGAAATAATAAAGTACTTGGCATTTAATCTGTTCTTTGAGCATCAAATTCTACACTTAATTCCTTGCTTAGAATAACAGCGAGATAATGTTTAGCAGGATAACTAAAGCTTTTGGCACCAAAAGAAAGCAAAACTGAAGCTTTAATCAGCAGAGAGTTACTGTTTAGTATTCTTAAATTAAATTTCTAGGATCCTTCATTAGAAGCGAAGGGACTATTAAGCATCTATGATCTGTTGAGTGTGACTGACGTGAAATGGAGGAAAGTCTGATGAAATTCACCTGAAATGGATTCAAACCTCCCATGATCATGCATCCAAGTCAGTGCAGTGCAGTGCAGCACTGTATGCCTAATCTTTCTATTCATCAGTCTTTTACTTCTCCTGCAGTGTCCTTTCTCTTTTCTTCTTTTCCATTATTTTCAAGAGATTGTTTATTAAGTTGCTCTTGGAATGTACTATGGTAAACCTTCACATTGAAGACCAGCAATTATGATATTAATGTTTGTCGACTGAATCAATGGAGTAAGAAATCAATAATTTTCATGAAAATTTCAAAGTACATTTCATACATCCTGAGCCTATATATGTATCTTTATTTTTAAAGAAAAAAAAGAATTAGTCAGACGAGGACAAAAATATAAGTAGAGATAAGGAGAATAGTTATTGTTCTAATTCATCCAAAGGCACAAAGTAAGTTTAGACAACAATAAAGAGACTTTATTGTTGATAAGCCAAAAGCGAATGATCAGCAAAAGAAAGGAGATTGAAGGAGCTGGTGAGGTGGAATATTCATGATATGTCAAACTTATCGTCTCCATTGCAATTAAACATATCACTATTATATATACTAATTAAACATCACATTCACTTGGCCAAATATTCGCAAGTATGTGTTTGTTTTCTGTCAATTGTCGGGTTGCTGTCGATGTATACACACACTTGTTTGAACCAGTCATTTGCAGATATTTATAAAAGTATGTGTATATTTTGGTTTATTGCTGAATCTCATTGCCGTGATGAATGAGATGTAATCTGTTTTGATGTCTCGATTTAAAAAATTATAGTGGCTGTAGCTGTTCCTTGAACTACAATCTCTAATGGCAATCCTTGTGCTATATGGAATTCCAGGTAAATTAAAGTTTATCAGTATGAAAAATGACTAATTAAAGTTTACACCTTGAGACAAATTCCAACAAAGCAATTAAAACATAGCATTTGCATTTAATTTTTTGTTTTCTGAAAGTAATAACTAATAAATACAGTCTGACCATTGGATGTTCACAGCATTTCTATTTGTTGAAAAGCTATATCCTGTTTTTTTTATTGAAGAAGCTTACTAGTTCAATAAAGAAGATTAAAAACTGCAACAAGGTTGTTTTTTCAGAGAGACATTGAGATCCTTCTACTGACAAGATATTGGTTGCTGACTGCAATCTAACTTAAAAATTTCAGATTCAGATCACATGTATCTGCGGAAATTAAAGCTCTTTGAAAGTTTGCCTTCATAAAAAAAAAAAGATAAATATGATCAAAAGCCAAAATGAGGAAGTACATGAACTAGATTAAGACCAATTGTAATGCAATTGGGCAACTATCAAGACGAATCATAAGTGCTCTGATACTCATGTCTCATGTTTTATTGTTTTTGACTTTTAGGAACTTGTCCTATTGATTGAATAGGATTGGCGTACCCATGCCTCAAGTCTTCATCATGCTAAGTACTTCACAAAGAGATGCTATGCATGTCAACAGATATTCACGATGTAAAAGAAGAAGAGGAAGAAGAAATATTCAATAGGAGAAAAGAAGAGTAGATTTAGAGAAAAAAAAGTGCATTGAAGACTGAACAATAAACATTCATTTAAGTTTCTGGTTCTAACTAGTTCATATTTGCTCCCATGTTGATAATCAGCAATGCACCAAAACTAAGCATTTTCTGAAACGGAAGAAGCAAATTAAACTCTCATTTTTTCTCCTGAAATTAGTCTTTTTCATCTTATATTTAGATATTTAATATAATCATCAATTAAAGAACAAAAAACTATGAAATCTTATACAAAGACTCTGTAAACAAGGAAATGATACAAGGCAAGATATCACACTCAATTGTTATTATTAAACATCCATTTGGAAGGTCTGGTCTCTGATAAATTTCTAACTCAAGCAAAGCCAACATTGCTGAGAGTTTCATAGACATCAACAATATCTACCAAACAATCAAACTCATATTTTCCTATTTGAAATCAATGATCTAGTTTCAATTTCAAGTATACAGCAATCAGGCGTTTCTATCTACAACTGTACATATCTAAACAAAAAGAAAATCAGGCAATCACAAAATTAATTGAACTGTACATATAAT
>JBBMKF010000058.1:2865048-2879876 GCA_037834155.1 Curcuma caesia
ACATTTCGAAGAATCTAGAGGTAAGTAGTTTAGAAGATTTATTTTCTACTTTAGAATTACACAAATCAAGATGTGCAGGTTTAAAAGAAACAAAGAAGATAAATCACAACCTAGCACTAACAGCAAGGCAAAGCAAATCAGATTCAGAATCTTCGATGGATGGAGATGAAGAAGCCTATCTGGTAAGGAAAATGAAAAAGTTTCTTACATCTGACAAGTTTAATAAAGAAATAGTCCTCAAGAGTGCTAAGAGGAAAGGAATAAAGAAGAGTAAGGTGTTTCAACTGTGATGAAGAAGGTTACATCAAGGAAAACTACCTCAAACTCAAGAAGATATCTAAAGAAAAGGGGAAAGCAAAGATGACTGCTAAACACAATAATTTAAAAGCAACTTGAGATTACTCCTCATAAGATTCAGAGTCTGAACAAATAGTAGGGCTTGCATTGATGGCGACACAAGAAGAAGAGTCAGAAGTAGGATCCAATGATGAAAGTAGTAGTGCAAGGGGAGCCTCAACTAACAAATCCAAAACGGTAAGTGAAGTACGTAACTCACTTGCCAATTAACTTTATGATGCAATTAAGATGTTATCTAGGTCATTATGTAAAGTTAGGAAGAAATATATGAATTTAAAACAAACAAATATTGAGCTAGAAGAATATAAAAAATTAAAAATTGACAATTTAAGACTAAGGGACCAGACAGATTCTTTAACACTATCTTTAAAAAGAATTTCTACTAGTTCAGATAAGTTGTATAGAGGACCAAAATATCATTATCAAAATTTTAAAGGTCAAATAAAAAAGTACTAAAATAGTTCATTTTAGAAAAATATTTGATTAATCTAGTAGATTTAAATTTATTTTGGGTTCCAAAATCAATTTTGACTACTTAAAAAAAATTCTTCAACCAAGAAATTGCTTTTCTTATTTTATTTTATGGTTGATGCAAAAATAATTTTTTAAATATTCTATATGAAATTTTTTATTAAAATTATTTTTTTTATAAAAATATGATATATTTTCTATTATCATATAAATTTTTTTTGAATGATTGAATATTTTTTAAAAATTATCAAATGAAAATCATGTTCTTTTTAAATTTGAAAATTAATTAAAAGATATGTTCAGTGAAAATTAATTTTTCACGATTAAGAAAATTCTGATCTATATCTAATTTAAATTTTAGAAATTTTTATGGCCTACAAATTTAGTATTGTTTTTTTATAGCCCCAATATTTTTGTCTATTATCAAAAGGGGGAGTAATAGAAAAATTAGAAATTAAGCATAAATATAGGGGAATAAGAATATTATTATTGCATTATGCTTGTTCAAGTTTTTCATTATGTTTATTGTTTACCCTAATTTATAACTTAGTTTAACCAACATCAAAAATAGAGAGATTGTTAGTACTTAGTGTGGAGTTTTGATGTGTGGTCAAATAAGCTTGAAATTAGCTAGGTTCTGGTTGTATTTAACACATGTGTCTAAGTGTACAAGGACTTAGGAGATCACACGTAATATCCAGATAGTGAACTTTGGCAGAAGATGCAGGTGATCGAGAAGGATGGCATGGGAAAAGAACCGATAAGTTCAGTGCATCCGAGGTATGAGGAGCTACGAAAGAGTACTCCAGCGGAGCGAGAAGGATGCACTAGAGTGAGCCGGAAGGGCTCGGTACATCCGAGGGATGAGAAACTAGAAGGAAGATTACGCAAGGCGACCAAGGCAGAATGGAGAACCAAAAACGGAGGAGGAAAATGATCAGCACGAGGTTGACCATTCCAGGTGCTCGGATTCATTTTGAGCACCCCGACATCCAGACGCTCTTAAATCCAAGCGCTTGGATCCATTTTAGGTGCTCGAATACCCATTTCAAGTCAACGTGAGTCATTGCCAAGATGGATGAGGATGGAGTCCACGCTAGTGGAATCCAGACACCCAAATCGATTTCAAGCATTTGGATCACAAGGAGTCATCCAGATCTGTTAGCTAATCATTGCTAGAGTGGATTGGCTTCAATGAATTCAGGTGTTTGGATCGCTTCTAGGCGCCCAGAACTGCCACGCCGAAATAATGGTCAGATCGAAAAAAGCTATAAATAGACTAAAGCTTAAAAAAGAATACATACACTCATTTTTAATTATTTCATTCAGACTATTTAAAGTATTTTACACTCAATCGTTGTATGAAGTTTCTTCGCCTCCGAATCATTTTCGATGAGAAGATTTTGACTAGTACTTTTATAATGTTGGACTAATTAATAACCCGAGGGTTGTAACTAAGTAAATTCCCTACCTCATGTTTTCTTTTATGTTATATTTCCATTTTAATTAGTGTGTCCTTGCTAAAACATTAACAAGAGAATAGATTATTTTATTTGTAGGTTGCTATTCATCCCTCACCTCTAGTGATCCACGAACAGCTTTTGCTGCACTAATATAAGTGGCCACCTATTTGAGATATCTAGGATCAGGGGGATCTCCCCTTCCCTATTAAGGGTTTCCCATGATAGGGAACCCTAGGAGAGGGTTGTTTTCGAGGAGCCACGAGGATTTCGTCCACCGAGGAGCTTGGAAATCTTTCAAATACAACATCGCACACCATGACAAAGCTTTCTTACTCTTCTTTCTTTAATAGGAGTTGTAGAATGCTTAAAATTATGTCTTTGGCGTGTATCTCCATCTCCATGGAGTAGTTTCCTTAATTCTAAAATTAGAAAGTAGTCCAATGTATGGTTGACACTTATTTTTTTATTAATTCTTCTCTTTTATTATATGATGTTTATGATATATGATTCGGCTTTAGTCTGCATATATGTTAACAGTCCTAGCATGTGTATCATACCACAAAGAAAAAGAAAAAAAATCAAGAGGTGAACCTAAATCTCCGATTTATAAATTTTGAACATGAGAGTTTTTTCATGAAAATAATCCAAAACCTCTCGAGGGCACCATTAACTATCACAGAACTTAATGAGTCTACCTTGATTCAATGCCATGAAGTAAGGGATAGTACATAGACAATCGTGGGGCATCGTAACCGGGGCCTCCTTGAGAAAGCGATCGCTTTAGTATGGCTACCTTGAAAGTAGACACCATATTTGGGTAGATACATCGGTATTATCCGAGAGAAAATATCAAGTACCTCAAAATAGACCACCTTCATGTATATCAAACACATAGGTGCTGGGAGTGTCAATGATCATCGTGGTAAAATCAAAGTCCTGGAATTGCTTCTAAAATCATTTTTTCCTACAAATTCTTGTTTGCTTTCTTTGTTCATTTTATTTCACACAACAACTTTATCGACTTTAATTCATTTAGATAGTCTACTTTGCATTCAGACTAGTGCTCGACTTCACAATCTCAAAAGAGGATATTTATTATTTGATAACAATTGTGCACTTGTTGAAATCACACATCAAGTGCCTAGAGCATGGTCAAATGCTTATCTTGCCCGTCTCCTTTGGATCGCTCCGTCTCCTTTGGATCGCTGGATCACATTTTGTCGATCACTTGGAAGTTGCTCTGATTACTTGGACACCAAGACCGCCTTGCTCCTCTCTCCGATTACCTAAAAGCTCTCAACTCAATCAATCAAGACTTATCACCAGTCGAATGCTCGGATACCATCAGGTCGCTTGGAATCGTCAAGTAGCTCCCAACAACATAAAACTTAATAAGATAGAGTAGTAATACTGTAAGTAGGTTTCGATCAACACACGTTGTTCAAAACCTTACTTATCTTTGCCTGGTACCTCCAGGACTTTGTTAGATGTTCAGCTCCCAACTAACCAATCTAGACTTTGACCGTCAAGTCTTCATCTCCCAACTGACTTCCTTAGACTTGCTTCACCTAGTTCCCAACTAGGTTTGCCTTGCTTGATTGCCAACCAAATCATTCTTGCCTAGTTCCCAACCAAGTCTTTCTTGCCTAGTCCCACTAAGGCTTTCTGCTACTTGGTTTCTAACAAGGACTTTGTCATTGCCTAGCCCCACTAGATTTTAGTCATTGCTTGATTCCCAACCAGAATTTTATGATTTTTCAAATTTCCTACACCTACAAAACTTGACAAACTCATCAAATCACAAATAACCTAACTTTAAACTTAGTCATATATCAAAATATAGGTTCGATATGGTGCTCCAAACACCAATATTATTTTATGACAAAAATAACGTTCAACTTATTTTTTGAAACCAACAAAATATGCCAAGTAAATATGATTTTGGTTTCACATGATAGAACTAAGTGAATTTGCTAAAATGGTTAATGAAAGCAATATAATATAGAAAACCTTGATTAAATAGGTAGGTGTAGGGCCCTAAATGTCAAAATAGATTATTTCAAGTGGAAAGTTGAAAACATAATCAGAAGAGAAAGATAATTTATGACTCTTGGCTTTCAAACATATACTACATAAATGAGATGAGGAGATATAAATAGGTAAACTAAATTACTTATGATTCTTTGAACAATACAAAGAAAAGGATGACCAAGTTAAGCATGCTAAATTAGTTTGTTTATGCTTCACCAGAAAGAGCTTTAATAAGAGAATGTTGAATATAGTAAAGACTATTTTTGTCCTAGACATGAAATAAAGTAGTGTATATTATTCTATCTTTTATAAGGCAATTATTAGGGTGAAATTCATAAAAGATATTGTTGACGTGTAGAGAGTAAATTTTTAGCAATATAAAGAACATGCAGGATATTTCATCACCTATTATCTCAAAGCCATAATAGGACAACACTTCTGTAATGATGTGATGGTTTAGCATAACATGATGAGTTATTCCGATGTTAAAGGTACCATCCCATTGTCGAAGATTCTTATATTTTGTAGGAAGATTACTTATGAGTGAGAATATTCCAAAGAAAATTTATGGAGCATAGTTTGTGTTGTTGGAGATATTTCTCCAAATTTTGAAGAAAAGAGTTTTTTTTAGAATTATTTTTGTTTCTCTCCATGTTATTTTGAAAATCTAATTAGAAAAATAAATAAAGATAGGAAACAATAAATGGAAAGCGAGATTAAACCCTAAATAGGAGGTCGATGTCCATGCTAACATGAAACCTTAGCTGTGTCAAGGATGTTGAGCGTCTGAGCTGGCTGCTGCATGCACTTCCCGATTTATCTTGGTGGTCGATGAAAAATTTCTGTGGGGTCGGACCGGTCACCCCAGAGATAGTCAATGGGGCTAACTAGGATTTATCATTTTTAAACTGTGTTAAGGATGATCATATCAATGTAGACAATGTAGCTTGCAAAAGCAGGGGTGTGGCACGCGTATTGATGTAAATTGTGAGAAAGAACGACAATGATCTTCGTGATGGTGGCTATATAGCTCAACAACAATGGCGGAGGCGGAGGTGGTGCTGTTTCCGATGTAGGTGGACGCAAAAACAACTATTTGTGACAACAATGGTGTTGAGATTTAAGACAATTGTCATTGTGCTTTGTTGATGTGATAATGTTGGATATTGGGGTCTTAAAGGACCAATACGGTTTAATGAAAAAATTGGAATGCTATCAATTGATGAAAGTCGTAATTGACTTCAAAATTGAAATCTACGTTTCGCGTAGATAGATTTAGACTATTAATTTGTTCAAAATCGATTAAGAGTGAATGAGAAATTAATTATTTAAAGTCGACCCAGAATGACATTAATTGTTAATTAATGTTATATAAGGAAGTGCATAGGGAATAGTCTCATATTGGAGAATTTCGATAGACTTCCCTTTTTTATTAATGTTGCTGTATTAATGGAGTTAATACCAAAAGCCCATGTGCTCTCTTCTCAGAGACGAGCAGGTGCTCGCACCTGCGTGCCCGCAGTCCGCCACACGCGCAATGGGCGCTTTGTTGGCTCACTTTGCACTTATCATCGAATTCATCAATTCTACTCATTCTTTGAGCATTCATCTCATCTTGTGCATTCGGAGTTCAAAAAGTTTATGAGAATGTTCGCTGGTCTCGGAATTTGAAGTGCTGCTATCCGTAAGCACTTGTAATGGAGCAATATCATTTATGGAGATAATGTTGAACACTAGCCTCGACGATCCATATCAGTTTGCATCCTCTCCGGAATCTATCGGAACCAACAGTGTCTCCTAGGCTTTGAAATGTTTCACTGGCGAGAATTCTCAATCCTAGCGGTCATCATGTAAAACTATATTAAGAGCAATTCAAAAATTGACACTTGAGCATAATATGTTGACAAGCATGACAATAATATGTATTCCTTAGTTTGGTCCATGGAATAAAATAAAATTTTCATTCCCATTCCTATATTTGGCAGGAATTATGTAAGTAATAGACCAAGAATAATAACCACAAACTAAAATATCCCCACAACTAAAAATTTTCTTTGGACAAGATCAATTATGACATCAAATTAAGTATTCTTGATATTCATAAAGGGAATAAAGAACAATTTTGTTGGAATTGGTTTTCTAGAAACCAACTGCAAAAAATAACTATTCTGTTAGAATTCATCAATAAAGTCATCCCTCCGAATTAAATTTGTTGTTAAATTCTACAGAACATCCTTGACGCATATATGATTGTTCAATAACTACTCTTTGTGATGCTTTCGTTGCAATGACATTGATGCTTATGGCGCTGCATGTTATCCTTAACCTATGATGAAGCAATTCAGATTATCAGTCGCTGGTTCACGTCATGCGCCCCTAGATGCTGTTTGAATGTTTTTATGAGATGCTTTTAATGATTTGAAAGCCACACACAGAGAATATTTTAGAAATTTAACTGAGTATTTTGTCTCAGTCCAACAGTTTGTTAGTTTTTTATGAATTTGATATTGGATCTGCAACTTCATTGACTCTGTTTATCATCTAGCACAGACTTAAGTTATTGACATATAAGCGAATACAGGTATAGAGCTGTCACCAGTGCCTACTACCGTGGGGCAGTTGGGGCCTTGCTTGTTTATGACATTACCAAGCGTCAAAGCTTTGACCATATTCCTCGATGGCTCGAGGAGCTTCGGAGCCACGCTGACAGGAACATAGTCATCATGTTAGTAGGCAACAAGACTGACCTCGAGGACCAGAGATCCATAACCACAGAAGATGCCCGGGAGTTTGCTCAGAAGGAGAACCTCTTCTTCCTAGAAACATCAGCACTAGAAGCTACAAACATCGAGAATGCCTTCCAGACTGTGCTGACTGAGATATTCAACATCGTCAACAAAAAGAGCCTGACTTTGGATCCTCAAAGCAACAACACTGCACCAACATTGCCAGGAAAGAAAATAATCATCCCTGGCCCTGCACAGGAGATTCCGAAGAGTAAGACCTGTTGTACAACTTCCTAACTTGTGTGTTCATCTTCGTCGTAGCTGTTCTTCACAGCGGTAGCGGTAGCTGTTTGTTTTGAATGGTGACATCTTGGTGGAATTGGAAAGAATTGAGTTGGGGAAACGAACATGGGAAGATGTGATTCGGTGTATGGTTTAATTATATTTGGTTGATGTGAAACACTTTTGATGCTTCTCTTGCGAAACTTACAACCTGAGTAAAGCTGAGACTGCTATGGTACTCGAAAGAGAATCTATAGAAAATTTCCAAATGAAAGAGGGCTTTTTATGGTATATATTAAAATAATTAAGAATGAGTATGAAAATTTAAAAACTAAGTATTTTAGGATTATAATATGATCAATTTTAAATATATATTTTTTAAATTAATGATAAATTCATTTGATACATTTAAAATATGTTATTATAGTATATGTTATTTGTAAATGATATTAATTTAATAGATGAGATTTATGAAAAAAACAAACACTAAATTAGAATTTTAACAAAAAATATTAGAAAAAAATATTTTAAACTAAGTAAAGATAGAATATATGAAATCTAAGTTTAGTAATATTAGGTGGAATAAAATAATTGTTAAAATAGAAGATGAATTTTTTTTTAACTTAGAATTTTAAATATTTAGAATTCTTTTTATAAAAATTGTTTTACATAGAATATAAGTTGAATGATATAAATGAAGGAGAGCGATAAGTGTAAGATACCTTTAAAATTTAAAAAGAAAATTATAAAATGTAGTTAGTCTACTGTATTATATAGAACTGAATATTGATTATAACTCAAGTACACAAGTAGAAAATGAAAGTCATATAGATGAGGATATTAAGATGGTATGCATACATATGAGGATAGATCAGGATATTAAGATGGATGTGCATACATACAAGGATGAACACATAAGAAATAAGAATATTAGAGAAAAAGTTGAAGTTGTGTCTATTAAAGAACTCTAAGAAAATACATTTAAAATGGTACGAATATATACTTAAGCGGTTAATAAATATTCTAATTAGGCGATATAAAATTATAACAAATACATATTAAATAAAAAAGAAAAATAAAAGAAAATTTAATTGGCAATAATAAAATAAGATAAAATTTATTTAAATATATAAATAATAATATAACAAAAAATAAAGTTTAATAATCTAGGAAGATCTTATTAAACAGTCTTAATTTGTAATCTTTAGAAATTGGAATTGCATGGTCAAGCATTGGGAAATCAAAGAATGCATGGTCAAAACATGGAAACCGAAGAGTTACTTCTGGCATGATACGTTACTGCATAGTCAAAGGATGAAAAATGAAAGGTCGGCTTCGGCATGGTATCTGCATGAAATCTTCAAAACTAGTTAAGAATTAATATGATATTAATGCATCATGTTACTTTTTGCACTATAAAAACAAAACATGTAAGCTCTCAGAAGCTAAGTGAGATAGAGAGAAATTGTAAAGAGTGTACTGTAGCAACTCCTACTTCAATCTAAAATCTCATTTCTTCTCATCTATGCTTTCGCACTCAACAAATTTGGTATTAGAGCCAATCATCCATCCATCCTCATCCTAAATCTAGTTCTCTTGAAGACAGAGCAGGAATTTTTGGATTTCTTATTATTTGAAGCAAGGGTTTTCAATCGTCATCTGCATTAGAAAAATTCCAGCAAAGCTTGTGCAGGAGATTCCTTTTTAAATGGCATCTACTCTGTTCGCATATTCTCTGAGCCAAGTACCTATCTTTGAAGGCGAACATTATGAGTTCTGGAGCAGTCAAATGAAGACATTTTTCATCTCTATGGACCTTTGGGATATTATTAATGACGACGAGTACCAAGCCCCGGCCAACAACGATAAAGATTATGAAAAGCTGCTAAAGGAATACAAAAAGCAAGATGCGATGGCACTGCGTTATATTCAACAAGGAGTTGGAAAAACTATTTTTTCTCGTATTTTTGGCGTCATGAATGCCAAAGAGACTTGAAAAATATTAAAACAAGAGTTTCAAGGAACAGAGAAGACGATTGCAATTAAACTCCAATCTCTATGGAGAGATTTTGATAATTTAAGAATGGAGGAGCGAGAAACCATACATGATTTCTCTTCACGGGTCTCAAATACTGTCAATCAAATCAAAAGTTGCGGAGACAAGATTCAAGATAAAAGAATTGTTGAAAAGGTACTTCGATCTCTTCCTCCTAAGTTTGATTATGCTGCTGCCGCAATTGAAGAATCAAAGGATTTATCAACTATGACTATGTATGAGTTGACTGGTTCACTTCTCGCTCATGAGCAAAGAATCAATCGTTCTAATGCTCAATCAACTGAACAAGCCTTCAAGTCAAAGCAATCATCGGAGGCAGGTTCAAAATATTATGGAGACTCTAGCAATCAAGGCTCAAATTATAGCAAGGAAAAATCCAGCAAGTGGAGGAAGAATGAAAAGAAGACCAACTGGAAAGCTAAAGCGGTACAAAAATCTGGTAACCCTCACTCTTGCATTATTTGCAAAAAATCAAATCATGAGTCAAAAGATTGCTATTTTAAATGCAAAAGATGTAAAATTCCTAACCACTCTGAAAGAGATTGTTGGTTCCAAAAATCTGAGAAAAAAGAAGATGCTGCAAATTTCTCAAAAGAGGAAGAAAAGGAGGTTTTATTCTACTCTCAACATAGGGATGCATCAAAACATCAATGGTATTTGGATAGCGGCGCTAGCAACCACATGACTGGAAACAAAGATATATTTGTGGATCTCAATCCAAATATCAACTCAAGCATCATTCTTGGCGATGGAAGTTCTAGGAGTGCAAAAGGGAAAGGCACGATTGCTGTCCAAACAAAGGGAGGTAACAAAAATCTCATTACTGATGTTCTTTATGTTCCAAGTCTTTCATACAATCTCCTAAGTATTGGACAGCTTATTCAAAAAGATTTTTCAATCCATTTTGATAGTGGAAAGTGCACTATTTTTGATAAAAAGAAAAATATTACTGTGGCAAATGTTGAAATGAGGAACAAAACTTTTTCTATTATGTTGCCACTAAACAACAATTGTGCATTTAAAGTTGAAGATGCAGATTTATCTCATCTATGGCATTTGCGATATGGTCATCTTAATCAGAGGGGTCTTCATTTGCTCAAGGAGAAAAGTATGGTGATCGGTCTTCCCAGTATTCAAATAGCAAGTAATATTTGTGAAGGATGTGTCTATGGGAAGATGCATAAATTTCCATTTCCAAAGTCATCATGGCAAGCAAAAGCACCATTGGAACTTGTCCATTCAAACATTTGTGGACCTATGCAAACTCCCACTCCTGGCAACAAGAAATATTTTATTACCTTTATTGATGACTTTACCAGAATGGTATGGATCTATTTCCTCAGTCAAAAATCTGAAGCATTCTCTATTTTTCTACAATTTAAAGTACTTATAGAAAGACAAAGTGGATTTCTTATGAAGACTTTAAGAACTGATCGAGGCGACGAATATCTCTATAATCCATTCATAGAGTATTGTAAAGACAATTGATGGTTAGTCGGTGTCCGAGAGGAAAAATCGCACGATTGTGGAGATGGCACGAAGCACGCTAAAAGGCAAAGGAATTCCAAATCTCTATTAGGCAGAAGCTGTACATACAGCTATATATATTCTCAATCGATCTCCAACTAAAGCTGTCAGAAACAAAACTCCATATGAAGCTTGGTATAAGAAAAAGCCAGTAGTTGATCATTTCAGAATATTTGGGAGCATTGCATATGCACTTATACCATCACAACTTTGCGAGAAATTTAATGAGAAAGGTCAGAAAATTCTCTTCATTGGCTACAGTGATGAATCAAAAGGATATCGCTTGTTAGAACCATCAACAAACAAACTCATTATATCTCGAGATATTATATTTGATGAGAAAGTTACTTGGGTTTGGAAAGGAAAAGAAGTTATTAACTCGGAAGTTATTAACTCGGGTGTATCTCAGTTTGATAATACAATATCATCTCAACCTGGTCCATCTCAAGTAAGTCATACTGATTCAATTTCTTTACCAGAATTCTCTATAGTTAATGAAGAAAGTGACTCAGAAAGTTATCCAAGAAAAACTAGATTGCTAAGTGAAATATATGATTCTGTTGAGGTTGGTTTTTCTCTTGTGAACTCAATCTTTTGCAGAAGCATCTAAAGAAGAATGCTGGATAAAAGCAATGCATGATGAAATGTCAACAATTGAGAAAAATAAAACATAGGAGCTCGTTGACTCGTTGAAGGAAAGAAGACTATTGGTCTAAAATGGGTTTTCAAAATCAAATACAATGAAGATAGATCAATTCAGAGACACAAAGCTCGACTCGTCGCGAAAGGATATTCTTAACAACCAGGAATCGACTTCACAAAAACATTTGCTCCAGTTGCAAGGATAGAAACAATTCACACTGCTCTAGCCTTAGCGGCTCAATTGGAGGTAAATGTTTTCCAACTTGATGTTAAATCAGCATTCTTAAATGGAGAAATTCAAGAGGAGATATATGTTGAACAACCTGAGGGTTTTGAGATCAAAGGAAAAGAAGACAAAGTGTTTCGACTTAAAAAAGCATTATATGGGTTACGACAAGCACCTCGAGCATGGAATAGCAAAATCAACAATTACTTCATCAAAAATGGCTTCAATCGAAGCACAAGTGAATCATCTCTCTATGTGAAGACAGTTGAAAAGGATTTCTTGGTCGTATGCCTTTATGTCGATGATCTCATCTACTTTGGGACCAATAAAACTATGGTGGAAGAATTCAAAAATAAAATGATGAAAGATTTTGAAATGACAGACTTGGGACTTATGAAATATTTTCTTGGAATTCAAATCAAGCAAAGGTCTGGAAGCATTTTTCTATCTCAAGAAAGATACATTGAAGATTTGCTCAAAAAATTTAACATGAGTCAATGCAAGTCGGTTTCTACTCCTATGGCGTTAAATGAAAATTTTCAAGTCAATGATAATAGTGAAAAGGTTGACGCCACTCTCTATAGAAAATTAATTGGTTCCTTGATCTATCTCAACACAAGGCCAGATATCACACATTTAGTAAGTTTGCTCTCTAGATTTTTTAATGAACCAAGCAAAATTCATTTGACAGCGGAAAAAAGGATTTTAAGATACCTTAAAGGTACAAAAAATCATGGCATTGAATTGAAAAAAGAGAACAACTGTAAGCTTATTGGGTACACAGATAGTGATTGGGCTGGATCAATTGATGATCGAAAAGAACATCTAGATATATTTTTTGCTTAGGATCTAATGTGATATCTTGGAACTCAAATAAGTAGAAAGTTGTAGCATTATCTTCGGCAGAAGTTGAATATATAGCTACAACAGATGCAGCTTGTGAGGCAGTTTGGATCAGAAGAATCTTGAAGGACTTAAAATTCAAGCAAGATGAACCAACAATAATTCATTGTGATAATATGTCCGCAATTGCCATGACAAAGAATCCAATCTTCCATGCACGATCCAAGCACATAGAACTATGACATCACTTCATTCGAGATTTAGTTAATCAAGGAGAAATAAGTATGGAGTTTATCAAAACTGATGATCAGCCAGTAGACATCATGACAAAAGCTGTTACCATTGATAAGTTTGACAAATTCAAGAAGCAACTCAAGATTACAAATTAAGAGGGGATATTAAACAGTATTAATTTGTAATCTTTGGAAACTGGAATTGCATGGTCAAGCCTTGGGAAATCAAAGAATGCATGGTCAAAACATGAAAACCGAAGAGTTACTTCTTGCATGATACTTTACTATATGGTCAAAGCATGGAAAACGAAGGGTTGGTTCTTGCATGGTATCTGTATAAATCTTCGAAACTTGTTAAGAGTTAATATGATATTAATGCATCATGATACTTTTTGCGCTATAAAAATAGAACATGTAAGATCTTGGGAGCTAAGTGAGCGAGAGAGGAATTGTAAAGATCGTGTGCTGTAGTAACTTCTATTTCAATCTAAAATCTCATTCTTCTCATCTACACTTCCGTACCCAACAAATATGATATCAGAGCCAAACATCCATCCATCCTCCTTCTAAATCTGGTTCTCTTGAAGATAGAGCAGGATTTTTTGAATTTCTTGTTATTTGAAGCAAGGGTTTTCAATCGTCATATGCATCAGAAAAATTCCAGCAAAGCTTGTGCAGGAGATTCCTTTTTAAATGGCATCTACTTTGTTCGCATATTCTTCGAGCCAAGTACCTATCTTTGAAGGCGAACATTATGAGTTCTGGAGCAGTCAAATGGAGACATTCTTCATCTCTATGGACCTTTGGGATATTATTAATAACGACAAGTATCAAGTCCCAGCCAGCAACGATAAAGATTATGAAAAGCTGCTAAAGGAATAGAAAAAGCAAGATGCGATGACACTGCGTTATATTCAACAAGGAGTTGGGAAAACTATTTTTCCTCGCATTTTTTGTGTCATGAACGCCAAAAAGGCTTGACAAATATTAAAATAAGAGTTTCAAGGAACAGAGAAGATGATTGCAATTAAACTCCAATCTCTATGGAGAGATTTTGATAATTTAAGAATGGAGGAGCGAGAAACCATACATGATTTCTCTTCACGGGTCTCAAATACTGTCAATCAAATCAAAAGTTGCGGAGACAAGATTCAAGATAAAAGAATTGTTGAAAAGCTACTTCGATCTCTTCCTCCTAAATTTGATTATGCTGCTGCTGCTGCAATTGAAGAATCAAAGGATTTATCAACTATGATTATGTATGAGTTGACTGGTTCACTTCTCGCACATGAGCAAAGAATCAATCGGTCTAATGTTCAATCAACCAAACAAGCCTTCAAATCAAAGCAATCATCAGAGGCAGGTTCAAAATATTATGGAGACTAGCAATCAAGGCTCAAATTATAGTAAGGAAAAATCCAACAAGTGGAGGAAGAATGAAAAGAAGACCAACTGGAAAGCTAAAACACTCCAAAAATCTGGTAACCCTCACTCTTGCATTATTTGCAAAAAAATCAAATCATGAGTCAAGAGATTGCTATTTTAAATGCAAAAGATGTAAAATCCCTAACCACTCTAGAAGAGATTGTTGGTTTCAAAACAAAGAGAAAAAAGACAATGCTGCAAATTTCTCAAAAGAGGAAGAAAAAGAGGTTTTATTCTATTCTCAACATATGGATGCATCAAAACATCAATGGTATTTGGATAGCGGTGCTAGCAACCTCATGACTGGAAACAAAGATATATTTGTTGATCTCAATCCAAATATCAGCTCAAGCATCATTCTTGGCGATGGAAATTCTAGGAGTGCAAAAGGAAAAGGCACGATTACTGTCCAAACAAAGGGAGGTAACAAAAATCTGATTACTGATGTTCTTTATGTTCCAAGTCTTTCATACAATCTCATAAGTATTGGACAGCTTATTCAAAAAGATTTTTCAATCCATTTTGATAGTGGAAAGTGCACTATTT
>JBBMKF010000058.1:2886220-2903951 GCA_037834155.1 Curcuma caesia
ATGTTTTTTCATACAACCATAGCCAACCCATAGTATATCATAGGCATCTACATGCATTATTGCACAAAACTACAGTTTCTACGTTTTCACCCATTGTTAATTTGACCGAGCATGGAGAATTTATCAATATTCAATGCCTCACACCCTTTTGAAATCATACAACTTTTTAAGAGCATGGATGCTATTCACTCAAAAACTTCAATTTTTCCACCATTTCCTTGGAAGCAAGGTTGAAGGAGAGCTTTGGCGCAACGGTAAAGTTGTTATCGTGTGGCCTTGTGGTCACGGGTTCGTCACGGAAACAACCTTTTACAATGTAGGATAAGATTGCATATAATAAACCTAATATAGTCTGATCCTTCCTTACGACCTTGCAGTGGCAGGAGCTCACTAAGCTGCCCTTTTTCCTTGGAAACAAGGTTCACACTCTACCATCCTAGATAACATCATACACATTGCATCTGTAAAAGAACATAAGTCCTGAAAATGCCATGCCTCCCATCTTCCTACACAACTTTAGATGTGATCATCACATGTGAACAACTACAGATTCATATTCCATTAGATAGGTGGCTTATGTTATCTTCATCATAATATTAATATAAAAATGGATATAAAATTTCTACTCTCCTTATGATCTGCTAGACTAATCGCCCTCCATTGTGACACTTCTCTGCACAAGAACATAAGATGAGCATTTGTCTTATCTCTTATATAAGAGCTAAGCCTATCTTGTTCCAATCACATTCTATATTATTGCTTTGCCATTTTCATCAAGTTTGCACTAGAATCTCCCTTATCAATGACCTCCAAATCCCATAGCACCATAGTCAATTTTTAGACATGGTATTAGGCATATTGTCAAGCATCTGCCAAGTTGAATGCATGTGTTTCCCCAATTGCATCTCTAATGGATGTATAGAGTCTTGCCATGTAATAAGATGCAATCTCCTCTTCGGAGTTATTTAAGACGATGGAAATAGACAAGACAGTTTGTTGAATTCAATTGTGTTTTCTGAAGTCTACAATCATCCCTTTTTCCTTCAAGCAGTGCAATCTTCCATTCGACTGCATGGCATAGTCAACAGAAATGTTTACGTAACTTTGCCTTTGTGCATTTTAAATTTTGAATCTTGACCTTGCCTTGTCAAGATCTCTAAACCCTAAAACCCTTAGTTTAAGCTTCATAAAACCTTCTGCTGTTACCATGATCTCTAAACAGGCTGTCCATTCCAAATAAGTTTCCATTTAAAACTACAGAAATGCTGTTTCTATTCCAAATAGTCTTCTTCAAGTGCTGTCCTATGAAAATTTGCTACTCCCACTTGCATTCCACCACTACTAAAAAACCAGTGCACAAACCAGTAAAACATCCAGTGCATAAACCAACACTTATTCCAACCTGTTACATTATGCTACTCAATGGATCTAACTTTGCAGAATGTTTTGCCACTTCTTGGTCTTTATCCTCAACAATAGTTGATACTGGCAAGTTGCAAGTCCAAGGGATCATGATCAGCCTCCAATATCTCCTTCTTGAAGACTGCTTGGTTCTAGTGCTGCAGCACTCAAACAGTTGACAGTAGATTCTCCAATATCTGCCTCATTCTGACAAACCCAGGATAGTCTGACAGTGTATCGGGTACCTATAAATTTTGATACTACCCAAACCTGAACAAATACTTATCCAATATGTGAACACACAAAAACTCATCACATATTTTGTAATCTCCTATCTGAATTTGGAACGCAACTAGAATATAATAAAGAGAACCTTTAGATACCGAAATAAGCCCAAATTAAATGTGTAATATAGAGAGTGAGGATTTTAAATAAACTTACCCAGACTAAACCTGATTTGTCTACACAGCACCACTAGCAAACATGAAAGAAATCCCGTTACTAGAGTATCTGAACTCCCAATCGAGTAAGTACAAGTACCCTATTAAACCATACTCATTGTTATCCCTACCCAGGCAATTATGTTGTTACTTGCCGTCTGTCACGTTATAGCCAATACATAGTCAAGCTAGAGTGAATCAACAATACTTCATTAATTCATGATTTTAACATGCAATGAATAAAATTATATCGAAAAGTTATCATTTAACAGCTTGATTACCAACATATATGCAGCAATGCGACAATTCTATTAACGAAATAAAAGATTTATCTGAAATGGTTCTGTACGTACGAAATATACAAATTCAATATTCAAATTAATATAAGTCTTGGTGTAACTCTATTTATACAACACAATATTTTCTGAAGGTTTCAAATAAGCTTATATATGCAACGTAATTTCATTAAATGGTGTTTTAGCTTATCAGTTTTTTATGAAGCTTAACAAGATAAAACCTTCCTATTCACCAGACGGACCTCAAATATTCTAGACTTGTCCACTTTTGTCCTAAACAAACAAAAGAGAGCAAGTGTCAAGCTGCATACTGAATTTGTTGGTTTATTTATAGTCCTAAAATTGGCAACAAAGGTGGATCCAGAACCTAAATAATAATGGATTTGAGGCATATTACTATGTGTAAATTCTCGACATGAATACCATAACCATGCTTGTCTCACAACCTAACAACTAATACAACAAGTATTCTGAAGATTTTTGAAAGAGATATTGTGAAGTAACAAAGTTTTGTTATTATCAATGACAATCATACTCTAGTGCTTGGACCTTATTCCAATCATGCCGGAAACCTTGTAGGACGAAAAGGAGTCAATCAAATCTAGAAAGTCTCAAACCATCTGATGCATGCCATGTATCAATAAAGGTCAGGACTCAATACCATTACAATCAGGCTTAGATCAAGGATTTTTTAAAATATTCTATGTCTATTTTCACACTAAGTAGAAACTAAGTGGCATAGGGCTAGTTTCTACCTAAGGCAACATTTCTATGTCTAACCATTTGTAAATAAAAAAAAAAACTGTCATTGTCAGTGATAATCCCATTCTAGTGTTAGGCCCTACCGAGCATGCTAGTTGCCATATGACATGAAAAGGAAAAGGCCAAATCTAAAAAGCCCAAACCATCTGACACATGATTCATATTAATAAGGGCACTACTATTCCAAGCTTGGTCAGACAATACATGGACACCAAAATTCTGTCTATACAATACACTAAGTAATAACTAAGGCATAAAGTGCATGAAGTCATGAACAACTAATTTGCTATCTAAGGTGACATTTCTAATCATTTCCAACTTTAATAACTCAAGGAAAAAATATATATAATTTCATCATTCAACAAAAAGACATGAATCAATTTCACACATGAAAGAGACTATCAATGAACTATTATCTATACGCCAAAATAAATAAATAAATATATAGTTAAAGAAATAATACCAGAATGCACTATAATAATTGACCACCGAGAGACAGATGCTCTAGTGTCAACAATATGCTCTATAAGCACAACATTGCTAATATGTGATTCATGGTAATTTGTTGCAGGATGAGAGCATCAAGAAGAGGAATATCAGGATAAGAGACTTGACACAAACAAATAAGATAACATAGATGACAGCTTAATTATCAATGAGATACCATAATGAAAAATTTCTTTCAGAACACGATCAACAACTGTTGGGGGAGGTATAGTTGAAGACTTTGAACTACCAGATGCTGGATTTTCGACTGTCTAGCATAAAAGAGAATTAAAAAGTCAGGAAGAATAATCTGTGTATTAAATATACCACTGCAACAAGTATGGAAAGTGTAATAAACATAAAAAATAACCTGAAACAAAGTCTTCCAAAAATTGTGCTTCGTATGATTTCTCTAATGCACTTACTAGAAGATGTAATTGCGACGCAAATCCAACAAACTTCCCTGGAGAATCATGTATCCTAGAAGAAGTATCAAATAATGACTTAATTGACAATAAAATAGGGAATAAAATATGTGGATGATCAATCACTTTGCCCTAAAAAAAGAAATAACAAGTTATAAGTTACTTGACGATAAAACAAGAAAGAAAAACTGTGGATGATCAATCATTTCGCCTTCCAATTTCGCAATGGAGGAGGAAACTGAATTAGGAAAAAAAGATGAATAAAGGGTGTAAAGGAGCAAAAAGAAAATTTTACAACTATTACTATGATGATGTTTAAAATGAAATCTTTGAGAAGCTTATAACACAAGAAAATACAAAACAACAAACTGAACTCTTTACATTTCTCTTTTGGTAAATTATAGCAGAGGAAGAAGCAGAAAATAAATAACCTTAGAAGATGACAAATTTGGAATAAAAGATTAATCAGTGCATTAAAAAGATTATATTATTCCAGAAAGAAAACCTAAACACCCCAAGCAGAGAGAAATACTGTCCCAAATAGGTTTAAGTTACAACAAATAACTTCATTGTTTGATGCTTGACATTTAGTGTAATCATCATCATGCAGTGTCCTGAATCTTACCCTTGAATTAAGCTCTATGCAAGGTTATAGCATTAATAATTTTGAAATCAATTTAATATACTAATGATAAATTTTGGTACAAAGGGTAACGTTTGAAATCTTGTAATGTACAGCTCATTACGATTTACATTTATCAGGTCTAACAATGCATCAATAGGCTCACTATCCAATTCCGATGGTTTCTCAATGAAATGGAAATGCAAGCACTGCGATACATACTGCATACTACTCAGAATGTCCACCTATGCCGAGCAATATACTGCTTGTATCAAGAAGCATACCGGGCAGTATGTACTTCCGATGGAGTATCAATCGTGTATTGACCATATAGCTTATCAGGCAGTATATACTGATTTAAAGTCGCTTGCATACTCCCTCAACCTATATTCTTCTCAATTCCCCCAATTTCTTTTGTAGTCTTGAAAAATATTACTCATGCGTGCATGCTATGAAGCTAGAGAAATTAAATCAATAAACACGCAAACATTGTGTTCATGTGTTCAACAGTGGAAGCTGAAAAAATTGTAGACAAATTTGTATTCAACTTAATCAAATAATTATTACACAACCCAATTTATAGGTGATGCCACATCTAGAAAATAAAGAAAGACAACTTATCAAATCACCTTAAAACAATAAGGACTAAAATGGGGATATATATATATATATAAGGATGAGCCAGTACAGTTTGATGTTACCTCAGAAAAATTGCTGAAGTGAACATGCAAACCAAAGGGGTTATTGTTAAACCATTATAGTAATTGTTTGAAACAGAACCACAAAGAAGACTTACATGTTTGGGGAAATGACAGGATATAGAAGCCACTTTTCTGCATCAAATGAGGATGCATTTTCTAGTTCTGCCATCTCAAGAGAACTCTCAAACGTCCTACTTGACCAAATTGAGACCAGCTCAAAAGCTGAAACGAACAGGAGATAATAAATATCATCAAGTGATAAAACTGGGATAAGTTGCCACTGTCTCAGAAAAACTGACTAATGCACTGAACCATTAAACCTCGGATTGAAACTGCAAAAAAATGAATAAAAATAGATTTATAACCAACTTCTTTGGGTAAGAATCAATTACCAATACAATATGTGCTAGGTGACAGAAACACATCTTAATATGAACCATTTTAACATCAAAGAAATCATTAATTGAAGTTGCAACATAAACAAACTTGGACCAAGTTTGCAGGACCACAATGTTCAATGTCAATATTCAAATTTAATTACAAGGCAAAAAAATATCCACATGTGTGACTTAGGTCAATGCTTTTTGCATCAGCAACTTTCTTTACCCACAAAACCCAATAACCAACTTTACCAAAATTTGAAATAAGTAGTCTAATGTCAACATATAACTTGTTAAGGTGCCTAACTCAAGATCTTTAAACTTATCTGGAGATAATATCAAAATGGTTACTTGGTAGAGTAGAACATTATGATCTCGGCCTAAGAAGTGCATTTGCTTGAATCTGCCTTAGGCAGACTCACTGACAGCATAAAGCTCAAAAGATGTAGCATAATAACATCGAAGACTCTAATCAAACCAGGATCAAAGCAAAGGATAAAAAATCCAAGAAAGCAATAGTACTCGTATAAAATAAACCATCAGTTCCCACTATGTGTTCAATCTGGCAGAATATTGTTAGTGTTAATTGCCCAAAGTAATCCCCTATATATATATACATGTGTGTGTACTACCCTATTATCATTTTACAATTATTGCCTAAACATGAAAAATGATTGCAAATAAATCCTAATCCATTAACAATTAGGTCCTCAACATTTTGCCTCATGCTAGCTCTAAAGTATTATAAAATCACAACTTGTTACAAAATTAAAAGACCTCTCAAAATCGTAGCCGGCAATCTACTAATTAATCATGGGAATCAACAGAGTGATGATCTCCTTAGACTGAAACTTCATCTTCTCCCTGATAAAGTTGCATCCAACCTCTATATGTTTTGTTTTGTCCTCTTATGAAATACTAAATTGAAAACAATGTGCATACAAGCTTGATTATTGCAATATAGGTTCACATTGAGTAGGAGCACCACCCAATTTGGACAACAATTGCTCAAGCAAGATAAACTCATATGTAGATAGAAACATAACTGTTTTTACACTCAACTTAGTGACTACAGTTTAATTCTTTTCCTCTTCCAAGATACTAGATTGCCTTCTAAAAGAATGCATAATAATCTTGTGTATGATGTAGAACTCCTATCTCAGAAAGAGTTTGCCTAATATGCCTACCCTAAATGTGACCAAGGTTTGAAATCATTCCTAGTCAAGATTTTAATCACCAAAGAGAACTAAGTGCAACGATCATGTCAAGTGCAAGTGTCGGTAGTTGTCTTAAATACCAACCCTACACATAGGAGTTGCCTAGCTCATGGAAGCTTCACGGACCAATCGAAATTCTTGTTCTCATCTTGTGAAGCCGTGTTGGTGTGTCACCTAGCCCTCATTGCACCACCTTAAGGAAGCTTGTCGTTTGTTTCCATTGTCTCAAACCCACAAAAGCCTCAAGGAAACCTCATGCATTGTCTTCATCCATGCGGAAACCTTTTGCAATAGTTGTCGTCCTCACAAAGTTTTGTGTCATCGCGATAGGTTCCATCATCTCAGAGAATCGATCGGCAGGCTACATGAAATTATAAATGATGATGTGATACCCATTTCTTACACTTTTCTTCATATGACAATTAGTTGCATTTCACTCAGCTTTTCCTAGTTAATGTCCACTTGTTTTTGCCTTCAGATCCTTCTGAAGCATGTGTTATGATGAATTATTAAATGCTTTGAGATTTGAGATGTACTGCTACTAAGTTATTAGAGCTTTCCTTTAATTGAACTTGTGAAATTTAGTTTCTCAGTTTTATTTATAGCTTCACTTGTTATGCTTTAGTATTATTTCATGGATGCATTCAGTAATTGTTGTTTGAATTTCAATTTACTATGTAACTGAAGGAATGTTGGACTGTTAAATGAGCACACAAGCAAAAGATAAGAGTCGCAATGATGAGAATGTTAAGGTGGATTTGCAGATATACAAAATGGATAGAATAAGAAATGAGAATATTAGAGAGAAAGTCAGGGTTGCACCTATTGAGGAAAAATTCCGAGAGACACAGTTAAGATAGTACGGACACGTATTTAAGCATCCAATAAATGTCCCAGTTAGGTGATATGAGAGCATCACCAATACGCACATTAATAAAGGAAGAGGGAGGGCAAAAAAAACTTGATAAGCAACAATAAAATAAGATAAAATTTTATTTAAATATAGATGATAATATAGTAGGAGATCAAATCCAATGGAGTAAGAGGATCCATATAGCAGACCTCACTTAGTGGGATAAAAACTTATTTGTTGTCATTGTATATAACTAAAGAAGTTGATGGGAAATTATCTAGGTAGTCAACTCTATCCTTAGATAGACTGCCATTACTATGAAATGTCATACTTAGTTATAGGACCTTGGAGACTTAGTCAATATGCTTCATCCCTATAAGAGATAATATTGAAATAATGTGCATGGCAATTTAATTAGCGTAATATAACTTCAATGGTTCACTCGGAAGGTTACCTAACTCAGTCATTGGCTTTCGAGTCAAATAAGCCACATGTACAATGGGCATAACTCTACATTTGAACTCTAGACTCAACCTGTAACAGTTTGCATTTTGGTCTTCCAAGATATAGGTTGTCTCCAAGAACATTATCCTGATGTGAATCTGATATATGTAGGAGAGCCTATCAAATAGGCAATACTATGCTCCACAATCTAAAGATAGTTATATAGGAGACCTTTTCCAAAAGTATTATTGAGATACTGTGGAATTCTTAAAGTTGCTTCCTAATGGTCATCACATGGAGCCTCAAGAAATTAAGTAAATTCTAGTTTGATTCATGAAAATCTTTTATTTTCCATTTCATTTTCTAAAAACATTGAAATTGATAAGAAAATTAAAAACAAATATTTATAATGAACTTTCTGACATCACCAAATTAATCATTCATTAATTTTACTATCGAATATGCAATGCCTGGTAGCTTGACTATGGTTGCTAAAAAAATAATTTTCTTTTTGTTTCCTTTCCTTTTTTTCTTCTTTTTTTGCATTACTAACCATATATTGAAACCTTTTACCTCTTATATGTTCCTTCTTTTCTGCAAAATAACAATCCAACATGTGTAGCAAATACCTTTTCCTCAGCTAACTTTAATGAAGATAATAAAAAAAAACATGTTAATCATCATTAACAAAAAGTATACCTATGAAAGAATAGACTTTGTTTCTGTGTTACAGTGTGTTTATACGGACATACCGCACAAGAATGCTAATTCCATGTTTTAAGTGTTAGCACGTAACCATAAGAATCTCAGGATGTCAAGATGCATAGGCTGAAGTTAAATCACTGGAATTGTAAAATAATTTGATTTGCAAATTTGAAGTTATGAAATGTGCTGTCTCAACTAAGGTGTATGTAATTAAAATGTACCTGTTACTGGATCCTCTACAGAATACCATTCTGTCCAAGGACAGTCATCATTCCATTGGGTTTTAATGTGTTTCAGAATATCAGTATCCCTGGTTGATTCTTTATCTTCAGGATCAATACTATCAATCTCATCATCAGATTCATATGGAGGAGTTCTATATGTGAGCTTCATTGCAAACTGAACATTGAAAAAGCTTGCCGAAAAATCCACAGGATATAAGGCCTCCAAAAGCAATTAGAATATGTAAGAACCAAGAGAAGTTTAGCAGGTATGGATAAGTTATTACATAGCATATATATATATATAGCTTGATAATCAAATAGGTAGGATTATTGACCACAAGAAATGGTAAAACAAAGCAAAAAGCAACAAAAGGTTCTTTCTAAGAAAACAATGTGCTATGTTAACTATGATAGATCTGATAATAGTCCACTAACATAGTTAACTTGAATCCTTGCTAAGTATCAAATATGAAATTTTAAAAGGATTTGTGGCGATGCAATCAGCAACAGCTATATCATACTAGTCATTCTTTTCCTCTTTTTGTTTAGCCAAAGGGAACAATTGCAAAAAAGAAATAGAAATGAGAAAAGTACTGGAATGACTTGCAACAAAAGACCATGAAATGCAACAGACATCAATAGACTAGTTTCCAGCAAGAAGACATCTTCCATCAAAAGGTAAGAGAAAAAAAACTCACAAAAGAATTTCAAATTCAACTATGTCGTAAACAAATAGTTAGGCATACCAAACAGCTAATTAGAGGGTTCTGCTTTTTCTTAAGAAAGAACAATGGCAAAATATAGTAACCACTGAGGGATGTAAGCTCACTTTTTTCTGAGGAAATCCTTTTTGTCACTTTGTTTTGTCAAAGTTTACCTCCACTACAGCTCATTGTCTTCATTACCCACTCATATGATATTGAATTTAGCTGTTTTTTAAATGACAAGGAGATTCCTAAACTATGATACTACAAAAATGGGCAAAATAATATTTTGAATTTCATCTCCTTCCTGCTCTTTCCTCTTCCACTTCATGAACTTGAATTCCTCTTGTGTACATCTTTCTTCCTCTTCATCTCCATGAAACTACTTCCATCTTTTTTCTCTTCCACTCCATGAACTCCATTTTCATCTTCTCCTTAACCTCCACGAACTCCCCATTTTCTTCCTCTTCCTCTATACAAGCTCCTCTTCCATTTTTTTCTTTTTTGTTTCCAAGGACACCTCTAACTCCACCCATGGTGAATATCCCATCATTGCTGGTCCCAAACTCAGATAAAGGAGGAGGGTTGCGTTAAGTTTCCAGCCAACGTTAAAATATAGGCAAATATTATGTATGGATCCATCAAACTTCCATGGACACCTCTTCTGTCTTCCTCTTCCTCCCATCTTATCCTATGAGAGCTTAGATAGCCCTTCATCCACTTCAAGCTCTTGGAGTCAGTTGATATCTGCTCGATCCTTAGCATTGGCAACCTCATATAAGGCCTTTGACCTATGAGGGACACTAGACCAAAGTATCAACAACTCCCAAAGTTGAGACATGAAGGCTCATAAGCTTCATGCATGAAACCCTCCCTTGAAGACTCAATGGAATCGTATGTTGCACGAACAAAACCCTCCCATCATCAGTGGTGCCACACTGGTGTTTGCAGTGTTGGTCACATCATTGCAGGTCCTAAAGTTGTTAGAAATTTCCAAGTAAATAGATGAAAGGGGAAAAGAGAAGGGGGAATTTAAATTTTTGCCATCTGTTAATCAAAAGACTACAACTTCATAGGGGTATTTATGTAAATAAAAGAAGAAACAGATGATTCTCTCAGGTGGTGAGGCCCTGAGGGATCAGTGTGCCAAGTGACATAAAAATCGATTATGGAGGCAATGTGAGATTGCATTATCTATGACACAGATGGGTAACCCACAATTGCCTAGATAATAATCTTTCAGAATCTTAATAAGAAGCAATAAAAAACAAATTAGAATTGCAGTGACTCACAAATTTTGAGACAAATAACTCATAAAGGCCCTCCAAATGCATGAGCCTTATTGGGACCTGGCTGCCAATCCTATCAGCATCAAACCTTCTGGTGAATGTAAGGCCTAAATTTTGGATTCCAATATATGCTTTTCGAGAAGGATCATGCACCGGAACAAATGCAGGCCAATTGCTGCATATGAAAACAATAAACTATTAGTAAGACTTGCTTGGTCTTTCCATGGACCAAATGAACATACAAAAGCATCAACCTTCCATATCAGTATGTCTTACGAAGTTTCTTTACATGCTAGCTCATCCACAGAATTTACAGTGGAATGATTGGATTGCATGTCACTTATAAATTATACGCTACTGCAGCTATATCAAATTAAACTAATGAACTAGTTATTGGGATATGCACAACAATTTTGTCACTGGATTATGAACTAGTTATTCACCCACAATAAATAAATTTATCACAATTCGTAATGTTTTTTAAGAAACCCTAAATCACTAACAGCATAGTTGCCATAAAATGTCTTGAAGAAACAGCAGGAAACATATATAAAATATCTGATGAAAGATAAAATAAAATGTCCATGTTAATCTTTTGCCAAAAACAAGTGCATTATCTGTGCAATACCTTGCCTCTCGCGTCCTACTTCACTTTTTCCTACAAATATTGTATTTTTGTTATCCTACAAATATTATATTTCTCTTACAATTGCCAAATACAGTGTTCAAGGAAGCAGTAAGTACAAAAACAAGGACAGACCAAAGAAAAAAACAATAGATAGCTGGCAGAAGAAAACTTGATCAGGCAACTCACCTGCCACAATTTGTCAAAGCAACGGCAACAGCACTTAATAATTTTGTAGATTCAGGTGCATCAAGAACTACCCCACTAGCACTTACAGACGCGACAACCTGGTTGTGAAAGTAAAACATACATTAACAGTTACAAACAAAAAAAAATACAGCTGTTAACTAGTTGTATTGACACTGAACATAACTACACTTTTTTACTAGAAGTTATCCAAAATGAATATTCACTGTTAATTAAAGGAGAAATTGGCAGGCACAACATCAGATGCAATTTCTTCTAAAACAATAATAAGAATAATTTCATCCACCTGCAGTGGTTGATTCATGAGGAACTAGGAGTGCAACAGGAATTAAAATAAAAAGAAAAGGAAATAAAAGAAAGGAAGATTTTTTTGAATCCCCAAACTGGAGAATGACATATATAACTAGTCATCCTTTACATGATGTGGATCCTCTCACATAGTCCTACTTTCAAACACTTCATTGGTATGGCTGAGAATAATTTTAAGACAATTCAAATCTTGTTATTGAGTTAAAGCTAAAATTTACTGAAAGCAATGTTGCATATATAGGCAAGCCATGGGAATGGAACACAGAAAATAAGAATGAAGAATGTATAATATTTTCAATTTATCAAATTTGCCAAAACAAGAGATACAAGAAATCAACTGAAGTTGAAAAAGCTAAAATATAAATGTCAAGAACCAATTTGTGAATATGTAAATATATGAGGATGTAAGTGTAAATAGTATTAGTCTATGAGTGAACAATTTGATGCTTACCCCACTATTAACATGATATCAACTAAGTAAGATGATTGATGGATAATACTTTAACTAGAGAGGAAAATTTGAATGATACTAGAGAAATACCCTTTAGCATTGTTTCTTCTTGGCATATGAATGGAGATTCCATATTATATGGTCAAGTGCCCACAAACTAAGCAAATGAATACATAAGAAAATGATACAAGAATAAAGGAATAGAGAGCAATAGAAGGAGAATAAAGGTAGAGAAATAAGAGATATTCTCTATATACAAGAATTCCTATGATTAACAAAGATGTTCCAAGAAATATTCTACGAGATATAGCAGGAAATAAAATGTTTCCAATGAAGACATAATTGCCAAAAGTACAAGAATCTTCTCAGCATATGACACTCTCCTCATCTTCCCCTATGGCAAGTAGGAACTTGGAAATAGTAAATTCTGAACTAAAAAAAACAAAAAAATTTAAAGACACTTCAATCACTCTAATAGTCTTATTTGCAAATCCAACTACAAAATGGCTCCGCAACATAATGCTTTGTTAACATTTAGTATTGTTTGAGCCAATTTTCTGATTCAGCCTGTAATAATGGCATTCTAGAATAACCCAATTAAGCTGTCCTCTATTGCCAAATGGTTGTCCTTTACTACAGAACCACTGAGGCTATTATTTGACTGACTGTTTCTGATTTCCACTATGCAAAGTAGTAGGTTTCAACCAATATATATGATGTTTTATTAATGAGTATTTGTCAATTTAGAAATATCTTTGAGTCGCATACCAGATCTGCATATCATCCACTTTGCATCTAGGGTAGTTTCATGCAGCAAAATAGTGTGTGCCATGTGAACTGTAACATCACCCTATTCCATTGTTAATGGTTATTAATTAATGCTAGCAGAAACATGTACTAATTTCATGGATAACCTACCAAGCAAGTTCTAAGCATAAATGGAAGTCAAAAACATACCAGAAAATCAGATACACCAAAAGACAACTGCAAATCATGCAAATTATCATCCCAATCTGCAGCTTTGCCTGTTACAATTTGAATTTAAGGGACAATAGCAATCTCATGTACTGCAAGAAAAGAAAGGACTTTACTTCAATATTCATTTACCATTAGCAGAGACACCAAAGTAATGCTCGATGCAGTAAAATTTTGTACTATACTTTATCTCAGATTTGACCTTATACAAATTTACCCGTGAGCCCAATCGTTCTGCACCTTTTTCCTGCAACAGAATAAAGTATTCCTTACATAGGGCACATGTGTCATATGGATTCTATAGACACAGCCTAGGTAACACTTAATTCCTTAACTGCTAAGTAGCACAAGGAACACCCAGTGTTGTCAATCATACACAAGTTAAGATCCACTCTTGCATCACATTGAGGAACAAATGGTCCCAGATATACAAGGTATTAACTTCAGGTGCTGCTTCTATGCCACATTAAAATTATGATACTATAATGTAAGTAGTTGGATGTACCTGGACATTCATGTTTGCATACTGAATATCCCATTTAGAAGAATGGAAACTTGCCAATACATACCACAAAAAGTGAACTATAACATAGACAGCTCAGCTCTTAGTGTGCTAATGCGTAATTAACATAGGCATGGCTGTGTTGTACAGCTTAAAGATGCACTATTGAATAAAATTAAAGAATTCCATAAAAAGTGCATAGGTAGAGTAGGTAGAGTACTGCAAAGTGCACATCAAAGTATTGCAATTTGAGAAAACCATATAAGAAAACCAAAATGAGAAATTAAAATTAAAAAACAAAGGTTCTCAGTACTAGAAACAACCCAAGTATATAGTAAGCCTGTAAGAGTTATAAATTTGGTTAGCAAAACATGTCTTTCAGAAGTGGCATCCCTAAATAGTGTTTCTGCAATTGGTGTTATCACAGGAGTTTAGGAGTCTACTAGTTTGGATTCTGATGTTAATTGAATTAGCCTTTTCACAAATCATTGTTTAGATTATTTAAAGATATGGAATAATTATCGAAGATTTCCTTGTGTATTAGTCAATAAATTATAATTATTTTTGAAACAATTATAGTAAGTAATATAAACAACTATGAATAATTCAGAAAAAAAATATGTTGTAATTAAAAATTTGGAGGGCGTGATGAACTTAGCAATGAAATAAAGCCAAGATAACAATTAGGCAATATATGGTTATAGTTAAGCATTCAACTACAAAATTGTTAAGATAATAACTAGAATAGTAGACGAAAGAAATTATGTCCAACCCATTTTCCTTTGTTATCAGCTTTTTAGAATTTAGTGAAAACTGTTTAAAACCATATATCTATAAATTAATTCAAGTATATAGCTTTCCCATTCAATTCCTCCTTGTGACATTTAAATATCCTATTTGAGCATCCTATGCCAACTTCAACTATGTTCATATTATATTTCCAAATTAACTGCAGATTTCCTATGAAAGAAACAAAGCATGGTGCTAGCGTGACAACTGTTTCAATAATCAACCTCAAAAAATCAAAATTTGTTTTTAACATATTTTCATATATCTTCTGTGAGTAGTTGGGATTCCTAATATTTCTCTAGATTCTAAGAAGTACTGCATCCTAAAAAATTGCCAGTAACAAATTATGAAAAAGGTAAAATACCATACCACCAAATTCTTATGGCCATCAACCATCCACGCACGGCAAATGGCTTCTATTTCAGATATGAACCTTGTTAAAAAGAAAAGGGTAAAGATCAATCAATATGGAAATCAAGAAAAAAATCAATCAAAGGAATCAGCTCATTATCAAGGTTCAATAGTGGAAATAAGTTGGTTCTAACCACCCTGGAAGGGATCAATCCATATTTCCATCACACCTACACAAAATGGTACCTTTCCCACGAAGACGCGAGCGTAAAATCATCGAAACCCTCAAGCTGCCAAGAAAAGCATGTCACACAAAACATGTCATCCAATGGAATATAAAATGTTAAATAAAGAAGATTTAGCACAAAGTAGTTTATTCTAAGCACCATAAAGAATCACATTTTCCAACTCAGTCACGCCAGGAGTTAGTCAAATGAATTGGAAATCCAGAACAATGCCAGGATTGAGAACTTTGCAGTTCACTTTGGTACCTCATGGCTCATACCATTGATTTGCCAAAAATAGACATGAAATTTTGACTAGCACAGTCCTGTATGTCAACCAACAGTTCCAGACTGATAGCATTATATGGTCCTACTGAATTATACAAACCTTGTGCTACTTGGTAGTATGGCATCAATCGATCAGTATAACTCTGTAACTGGTGCGCTTTTATGGTTAGAAATAACAAAGAATATAGTGAAGGATAACAGATAGCTCGATAGGAAAAAGATTTTGATATACAATATTCAATCAGTGTAGTCAGATTTTATTCAGGTGAAAGGAAATATTTCCTCCCAATGAGGTTTCTCTTGTGTGAAACTCGCTGGAAAATGCACAAAGCAAGTGATAATCAATGTACCAAAAGATTGGAAGGCTCGGCTCAAGCAGAGAAATCTTGTTAGAAACTTGTGTCATATCTCATAGGAAATTGGAGAAAAGAGCTGAGGAAAGTATGATCAATTAGAGGAAACCTCCAATAGCCAAAGGGTTTTTAATCATGAGCTTGCTTAATGCCAAAAGGACTTCAGTACCTCTGTTATTGTCATGAGTTGTCAAATTTTGAACAACACCTCTTCTGCATTATCACACTCTGGTAGGCTAAAACGACTAAAAAGACCATCTACAACCCTGCCAATGATAAAGGTTCGTAGCATAACTCAAACAATTTGTACCATCAAATGGCTCCTCCTTCAAGGCTTATAAAAGTTATCTCGACCTTGGAGTCATGTGGCCTGCAATGAACGAGAAATAACTTTCATCTCTCAAAGTCCATATGGTATCTTCTCCAATAAGGAATTCTACCTCTGACTAGTAAGATATACAATATTTTGCCATAAAGGATCTTCTTGCCATCGTTTTAAAATTCATCGAGCATAATTGTTTTAACAATATCTTGTTTTGTCCTTCAAATAAAAATAAATAAATAAATAAATAAGGACATTGTAAATGATGTTTGCCCAAAGAAAATTGTAACTTTATTAGGGCGATTATAGCCTAAGGTGTTGACGTCTCTGGTGCTAGTATTGTACATGGGAGGGAGTATGGAACTGCAATGATAATCATTGGGGATGCTAGTAGTGGAGTAATTTGTGTAGGAAAGATTTGGCATAAGAGGCATATCGCATAAGGGGATGGTGGTGGTGGTGGAAGAGGAGGATTTGTGATTTAAGGATAATTGATGGTCTTGAGGGACAGTAGCTCCAATACCAAATTTATAGGAACTAGAGAATCAGGGAAAAAAGGGAAGGAAAAGGATTATCACTTTAAGAGATCAACCTGTTGGCGATCTGGATCTCCGTCCTATGATCCGGATTCTATCCGCTCCGAAAAGCATAGAACCCCACAGGACAAAAATTTATCCCGCCTAGGATCAATTGACAAAGTCTATAAAGAAGACTAGATCAATTGATCCTTCAGGATCGCCGATTCCTAAATTATTATCTACGGTATTATCTAACTATTTTCTAGTAAATTAAAACTGCGGAAAAATAAATTTACCAGAACCTTGAAGATAACCTCGCTGCCTTCCGCTGTATTCCTGTCTTCTTCCTGGACGTTGGGTGGACAACGAACCTCCAGAAATAAAAGATGCAATTCTCCGGATGAAGAACCTTGGATCGCTTTTCTTCTTTTCGCAGCTTCTTCGCCTTGTCTTGTCTTCTTGCTAGGTTCGGCCACCACCTTGGAGAGGAGGTCCGGCCACCTCAAGAGGAGAAGGAGAAGGGGCGGTGGAAGGAGAAGAAAAAGAAAAGGAAGAAGAGAAGGAAGAGGCCGGCGGCACTAAAGAGAAGAAGGAGAGGAAGTTTTTCCGAAAACTTTTCTCTCTTCGCTTAGATCTTCCAATTGCCGCCCCCTCTAGGCTTCCTTTTATAGTTGCACGCCCAAACCAAGTCCAAATATTTCTAAACAGATTTTTCTAGAATTTTTCTGATTTTAGAAACCAATTCTAAATCTTTTAGAAAGATTATTAATCTAGATCTTCTAGATTAAATTGCAACCGTCGGATTCTTTAGATTTGGTTTTTCCTTTTAAAATAAAAAACCAAAATCAATTTTATCCAATCTTATTTA
>JBBMKF010000058.1:2927762-2942145 GCA_037834155.1 Curcuma caesia
TGAAGAAAATTATTCATGAAGATGAGATGTTTTGTAAAGTACTCAACAGAAAGAGTTAGAATGACATCGAAATTAGATTCCGACAAACCATTCCAACGTTCAAGTTAGGATTCGGCCTAAAAAGAGTAAGCAACGAAAGGCTTGAAAAAAATAAGGTTTATGTGTGTGCATACCTGTATCTATGGGCATGAGTTACCTTTTTATAGTAGTTGATCTCCAAGATATTCGTAACCGCTTGAGAAATATTCTTTCATACCTGTTTTATTTTTTGGAGGAACTTTGTCTATTTATCTGTATCGTTCCTGTTTTTGCGGAGGAATTAGTTCTATTTTCTCCAGATTAGGTGGAACGACCAAATCTTCAATAAATGTCGTGTGCCGACGGTGAGTCTCAACTGCAGGAATGAGGTCGACGTGTGATACAGAGACCAAGTCATGAGATCGACAGGTGATGTCGGGACCAAGTCATGTGGTCAAGGTATATGATACAAGGACCAAGTCGTGAAGTCGGTAGGTGATGCCGGGACCAAGTTATGAGGTCGGTATGTGATACAGAACCAAGTCATGAGGTCGATAGCTGATGCCGGGACCAAATCACGAGGTCGGTATGTGATATAGGGACCAAATGATGAGGTCAGATGATGTCGGGACCAAGTCATGAGGTCGGCATGTGATACTGAGAGTGTGTAAGGGTTAGGACAGGAGCTCGATACATGTTTGAAGAGACGGAACGAGACCAGAAAGAGCTCAGTAGATTTTTTACGAAAATGCACCAAGGTTAAAGAAAGAGATTAGGATGTCCTAAATTATACCCTTACTCCCTTTTTTGCTTTTCCTTTCGTATCTGACTTCCACATCATCTCTAAATATCCATATCAGATCACCATAATACGTACTAATCACCCAACTCGAGGAAAACAAAATCTTTGAGGCCTCTGAAAAGAATAGCAGCCATCACTCCTCTCAACTCTGCTTTGGAGTGGCACTATGATTGCTAGACTCTGTGACTCACTTTTGCTTTCCAAGTTCCTCATGAGTTTGTCTACTTCTTTTACAGTTCAAATTCGCCTTTAGCTTGCATGCTTGAGCTCGCATACACTGCTTCCCAAGACATCTTCCACTGTGCCCAGCAGCTGCTGCTGCTCTGCAATCTGTTCTTTCTGCAGCAGCCAATCAGAGATCAGTAACTATAATGTCAAACGCAAAGCACCTGAAATTATATTTCTTGATTCAGTAATCCGGGCATTAATCTAGCCTAGTTAAGAAGGGTCACACAGACAAACATGTGGGGTGCATTAATGTTGTGGTGCTGGTGCTGAAGCATTAAGGGCTTCATCAATGTCGCCTGACTCACCTTGTAGTTGTTCTTCTACATCCATTCCCTGTGGAACTTAATTACGTGTCTATGGATATGAAAGAGATAACTGAGAAAGCTCATGCAGATTGTCCAGTCCAAAGCACACACTGCTTCATTGAATCTAAATCTCACCTACTGTGCTGTGTTATGGTGCTAAATTGGGACTCTGTATTCACTAAGGCTGATCGAGTTTCATGAATGAGAGAGACCTGTAAATCTCAAATGTGAGGATGAGGTTTCTGAAATGAGGGTAAACAGAGTGATCGGAGCTTCTTCATTTTGTTAGTGCATGGTGGAAATAGCATATCTGTACTAATGGTTTGAAGGTAAAGCCTTTGTTGCACTTCTTTTATAAGGCACTTGTGAAGGCTTTAATAGCTAACAGAATTGTGTGCTTTAGTGAAGGATGAGACATCCAAAAATTTTGAAATATATTTGGACTCACAATCTGATGTTATGACTCGTGCTAAAGCCATAAACCCCCCAAAAATTGTTTTAGTATGTGTATTTTTGGAGGAATCTACTTCGGATCAAAGAGCGATGACATCTAACCTAGTACAAATACTAGATCAAATTAGAACCTACAAATATATGTGTTCCTGATCGAAGGTAGATGGCAGAAATGTTTGAGCATCTCCCCTTACTTTTAGTGTTGACGCTCTTACTTGATGATCTTCTTCTCAGGTCCTCCCTTTCATCTCCATGTGTTACCTTGTAGTCCTCTTCACCATCGAACATCTATTCTCCATCTCAAATTTAAACCCGATCAATTATATCATCATATGTTTCTTTTATATTTAGTTCATTATCCCATCAATGGTGCGGAAATCCGACTTCAAAGCTTGATGCTAACAGGGAAGCTTTCCACAAGAATAACGAAGCTTCTTCTCAGGGCATGGATGCTTGTTCAATGTTTAACTTAGTCTCTGATAGAGAAGCTTGAGAGAGAAAGAGTCGAATGTAGGGAAAGAGCCAACTAGAGAGAACAAGGATCTTCTTGCTATTGTTGGATTTATTTTTATTGGATTAGATATGAATATATTTATGAATATTTAAAGTGATTTAATTGTTATCTTTAATTAATTTTATTCAATAATTATCTTAATTAAAATTTTATTTTTTATTTATCTAGATTTGGTAGACATGTATATAATCTTATTATTGTGATAATAATATTTAAGTTATTTTTAAAATCTCAAATAGTATCAGAGCCTTTGGCTCACGCCATTAATTTCTTCAAAATCTAAATCAATGGCCTTCTCGACCTCCTCCATTGCCTCTATCATCTCCATCGTGATAACCAGTGCACCGTCCCCTTCACACAAGCTCATTGCCATTAACATGATAACTCAAGCCCCTTTGAAACTCATCTCCACCAATTACTTAGCCTGGCAGCTTCAATTTCAGTCTCTCATTATTGATTATGATCTCATGGGTTACGTTGATGGCTCCAATCCATGCCCGCCTCCCACCATCTCTCAAGGTAATTCCATGATCCTCAATCTTGACTATTTGCTTTGGATTCGTCAAAGTTAATTATTTCTCAATGTTACATTGGTGCTCTCTCGTCCATCTTGATTTCGTTCATTGCAGCTTCCAAAATATCTCTTGATGCTTGGACTACCTTGCAAAGACCTACGTTGCTCCTAGTCGTGGCCAGGACATTCCCTGTGTGCCTCGGTCCCCTGTTGCACCAGACAACATGTTGGCAAGGGTCAGGGACACTATCAAAGCAACCACGAAGAAGAAGTCGTTGGAGGCTCTAGCAACTCGATGACTATGATCATGACCCAGGTATGCTTTCTCTGGTTTTACTTTGTTAGGAATAAAATATGCATCATTACATTAATCTCTAATCTTTATTTACAGTTGTGGGCTGAGATTCTAAAGATGATCTCTTGATTCTCGAACTTGGTCTAATCTTTTCAGGCCATGCAAGATCAGTTGGTACAGGTCGAGGTTGAGCAAGTCCCTCCAAGTCAGGAATTGGATGAGCAAAAAGCAACAACGGTGCAATACAAGGCAACAGTCGTAGCCCACTCGGAGCAGTTGAGTCAAGCACTACAAGAACTAGAAACGAATAAGGTAAGGGATGCATCCCAAGAGTCCAAAGCGATGTCTCTTGAGGTACAAGTGGTTGAGCTCTAGGCTCATCTGCACAAGTCTAAATAGCGAGCCCAGAAGCTAGAGTCACAAGCGACCACAGAGACAAAGCGGTGAAAGAAGTTATCCACCCAGTTGGCAGCAACAATGACCGAAGAGGAGATTCGGAGAGCGAAACTGGAGGCCTAGAAGGCCTATTTGGAGGCTCGAAAGGCTGAGTTGGAAAGCCAGAAGGCGGAGATGGAAAATTAAAAGGCGAGAGAAGAAGGGTTAAGAAGAAGAAGGAATTCTTATACTCTTGAGGAATTCTATGACTTACTCAACGGTCATACCATCAAAATGCTCATATGGATTCAATGGGGCAGTTCGACAAGTTCAGAAAGCGAGCATTTGCCATCAAACACTCCCCTTGATTTACTGAGCCCACGGAAAGTTTATGGCAATATCCTCATAGAAGAGCTTGACAATTAGTTGTAGTTTTTTCCTTTTCTCCTTTTGTATTCCTTGCACACTATAATATGATAATTTGAAAAATAGAATGAAAGACAGTACCTTTGGTAGTCGTTAAATAGTGAGTGAGAACTCTTGGTTGAGGACACGAGCTCGAGGCCATGAGTTGAAAGTGGTTTTAAGTCGAGGTTGTGAGTTGAGATCTAAAGAGGGCAATTCTTGATGGACACCTTGGTCCGAAACGGAGTGAATATAGATCTTGAAGAGGGCAATTGCTGATGGACGTTTCGGTCCGAGATTGAGTGAACTTGGATCTCGAAAAGGCAATTATTGATGGACACCTCCGCCCGAGCCCGAGTGAACTTGGACCTTGAAGAGGGAAATTATTGATGGACGCTTCGATATGAGACTGAGTGAACTTGGACCTTGAAGAGGATAATTGCTGATGGACACCACAGTCTGAGATCAAGTGAACTTGGACTCTAAAGAAGGCATGAATGTCTCAGTTTAAAACAGAGTGGATTTGATTTTGTGGGGACGTGAGAATTTAAAAAGATGGTATTTTTACTGATAAAGAAGGGGATATGTATAGAGTTTAAGTGCTTGCTTGCAATAAAATAAAATATAAACGATACTCGAGCTCCTTAGGTACGGTTAGGCCGAAGATGAACAACATTCCAAGGTTGGCATAGCTTCTTTCCCTCTGGGTCTTGTAAATAATAAGATCCCGAACTCAACTTGCGACTGATTTAGTAAGGTCCTCCCCAATGGGGCTTCAGCTTCCCCACATCTCCCATGAGCTTGACTTTCTTCCAAACAAAGTTGCCGACTTGAAAGGTTTGGATGATGACTCTCTTGTTATAGGCTTGGCACATTCATTGTTAGCAGGCCACAATCCAAGTGGTTGTCTTTTATTTTGTTTCGCTGATCAGGTCGAGTACAAGTAGTGATTTGTCAAGATTGTCCTATTTGTAGGTGCCTACTTGAGTAGACTTCATGCCTATGTCGATAGAAACAACTACTTCCCCACCATAAACTAAATGAAAAGGTGTCATCCCAGTGCTCTCCCGATGAATTGTTCGGTAGCACTAGTGGATGCTCGAAAACTCTTCCACTCAACTGCCGCCTATGTGATCCAGCTTGACTTTGAGCCCTCGAACTATCTCCCAATTAACAACTTCAGTTTGCCTATTAATTTAAGGATAGACGACTGATGTGAATGTCTATTGAATGCTAAAGTCCTCGCACCACTCCTTAAATTTGTGTGATTTTTGTTATGCATGATCATATAATTGCATCATATAAAACAATGGAAAATACTTACAATGATTGAAACCTTGCAATTGATTATTGTGCTTGTGTCTAAGGAATAATTATCTCAACGGTTTCTTGTATTCCACGAACCAAATCCCTTTCCCTGGATATCCTTATTATTCCCAAAATTGATCTCGCATGCTCCCCTCTTACGCACACCTTAAATGAGGAAAAAATTACAATTTTATTAGCTATTGTAAGTGGATGGTTATGTCAACTACATTTGCCATCCATGTCATCCACTACTAACATCTCCCACTCGTCAAAGTCAAGTCACAAAGACCAAATAAGAACATTCAATTCATATATAAGACAAAATAATTCGTGCAACATTAAGCATATTAAGTGATTAATTAATATTAAGAAAGTTGTTACATTTTATATAACTGCTTTTTAAGGTAAATTTAAAAATATCAATATCTTATATTTATCTCAGATTAAATTATTTATATCAATATGAACATCTCTAATCTCTCATAATGACTCTTATGTCAAGAGCATGCTTAATACCTCTAATTAATATAATTATTCATAATTATATTTTATATACTCAAAAATAAATATAATTGGTGAACAAATGTTAAAGATGTAGATCTATTTTAATCTTTCTTTTTAGCTAGAATTTATTCATTTAATCAATCATTTTTCTAGTCATGTTTCATAGACTGAATAATCCATAGTCATTAAGATATAAGTTAAAGTAGTAAATCTTGATTAAAATTTCAAGTAGACAGCTAAAATAGTCACTTAGGATAAAACTGAAATTAACTTATAATCTCAAGGATCTCATATATTAGAGAAGCATTAAGGATTCATTCTCCTACTACTCTCATTGTCGTTATAGTACATGTGACATGCATTACATGTTGTTCTCTTTGCTAATAAAGAGCATATGTTTTTCACAAAATAGTATTGTACAAATTTTGATTTAGTCATTCCCAATGTCTGATCCTAAATTCAATTCATAAATTCTTATTAGATTTCTAGTAGGTTTAATAAATGGTGGAGACATTTATTCTGATCAAGGCGACCCCAGCTTACAAGCACATCTCCATTCACAACTTCATTAGTTGTGCCCCATAAACAATGATCTTACCTCTATTTACACTTAACAAATAGAGATAATTATTCATTCGAGAAAATCAATCTCAACTCGTAAACATACTCACCGAGATATTATCCAAATGTAACAAAGATATATATACTGAATAGATCATGATATTTCACATATCTATTTGTCTTTATAATATGTTACATTCTACAAAGTCTCAAAGACTTTATATGTTCTTAAAATGACTCTTTAGTTAAGGATTTAATAAAAAGGATCAACAAACATAGCACGTGCAGGGATATACTCAATAACTGAGTGGGTAATGCGCTGAGCTGAAAGAGTCGGGCTTGGCTGAGCAGAAGGAGTTGATCGTGGCCGAGTTGAAGGAGTTGGGAGGAGTCGAGCTGAAGAAGTTGGGGAGGAGCTAAGCTAGAGAAGTCGATTGCAGGTTAAACTTGCCTCAGTGTACGGGGGTGTGTCGTGACTTAGCACGTCGACACCTCAGGGCTCCGATTGGCCTGCCTCAAGTTCGTCTTATTCAGAGTCAATCTACTTTTTTTCTTTTTGATTTATAATTCAGTTTGACTTTTGACAAACTCGACGATGCCATTTGGAGGCTACTTATCCCCGCCACATCAATCATCCGTGTTTGGAGTGCCTTTTGAGAATCACATGCATTTTTGTAATACCTTAACATTGTGTAGGTCATCTTTGTTTTTCATATATTAATGAATGACATTTAACTAAGGAGCGTTGAAGTCAACTTTGATCATCATTGGTGGGTCGGTTATCCACAGGTAACTTCAACTTTTTTCTAAATAAAAAATTTTGTAAGAACATATTAATAACTCTTTCACCAGAAGGTAGATTTCGCATTCCCAATAATTTTACATGATCAATCTCACAATTATTTATAAAGAGATAAATAAAAGAATTATAATTGTTCATGACGAAAGAGAACATTACCTCAACTTCGCTGAGATTTAATCCTTATCTAGTTCAACAATTCTATTTCATTATAACCAACTCTTCTACAACTAAAAAAATGGAATCTGCCACCTTAGCGGCTCCACACGATCGGCCCCACGACCATTTGTGAGGAGATAAATCGAGAAACTGCAATTGGTCACGATGCAGGAGGGTATTGTCTGGCTTCGCCAGGATTCAAACCCTTATCCTCTTCTGCAAGTCTGCTGCGTCGTAACCAACTTAGCTATGCCTCAGGGGCTCATCGTTCTCTTCGCATCAATGGAGAGGAGGTAGATGAAGTAGGTAAATCATACCCATTGATGATAAATTGAATAACACGAAGAAAAAGATGGCCAAGTTAGGCATGCCAAGCTGATTTATTTGTATGTTCATTAATGAAAGTTTTAATTGAAGAATTTTGAAGATAATAAATGTCATGCTTGATTTCTCTAGAAAATAAGATAGTATTTGTTCTTCTATCTTTTATAAAATAATGATTACGATGAAATTTAAAAATAACATCATTATCAAGACAAAATTGACGTACGAAAAATAAATTTTTAATAATAGATAGGATATGAAAGATGTTACGCATGTAAAAAGTATAATTAAATAAATGAATATATATGTTTCCAAGGTTAGTAATCTACAACCTGGACCATCGCCTATTTGCACCGTACCGAGTCATAATATGATGTAACTTCTATAAATATATTATAATCTGATGTGACATGATAAGTTGCTCCAGTATTAATTATAATATACCATTCAGTAGATGAAAACTTCGGTGGTTTATGAAGAGTAAGCACAGACAAGAGCACTTTAGGATAAATATTTGAAATAGTCGATTCTCTTCAAGCTGTAGGACCACCGATAAAATTTATGTCATATCGTTTAAGATAATTGAGTATTAATATGTCCAATTCTGAGACAAATTTGACATATACTTTGAGTATTCAACATTGAAAACAGAAGTAAAAAAAAAACATAAGGGAAAAGAGAGAATGAGGAGGAAAAAAATGACAATAAAAAAAGAGAAGAAATAATATGCATACTTGCGATGGTGATAAAAGAAAATTCATTATTAAATGATGATTAAAAAAATTTAGAAAAATAGTAGTTCAGATACTATATTAAAAAAAAGTAATTGAACTAAAGAAAAGAAAAGATGAAAAAAAATAAAACTTCTTCATTCATGATTTATCTACGAGAGATACAAATTATAAAGATATTAAAGTATTTGATTAATTGATAGATTAATAAAAAAAAATTTCAATTAATATATTATAAAAAATTCTGATCTATTAATAAATTTTTATTAAAGACTAGTTCTCTTTTTAAGTTGGCCGTAAGATGGAGAGGCACGGCGTCAAGGGCTTCATTCAGGTAACCGAATTGATCAGAAAAATTGAATCTTTATCGTCGTCCGCAATTGCATCTGATGTTTACAAGGACTTGATTGCCGGCGGCACCGAGAGCTCCGCTGTGACTGTGGAATACGCTCTGTCGGGGCTTCTCAGCGGCCGGAGGAGATGGAGAAGGCGACAGAAGAGCCGTACCAGGTGGTTGGGCGTGAGCAGTGGACAGAGGAGAAGGGCATGGCGCGGCTTGACTACATCAGGGCGATCGTACGTGAAGGAGGCGATGCGGATGCACCGGTGGCGCCCATTCTGGTGCACCACCCTCTCGACTGAGTACACGAGCTTCGGCGGGTATACATCCCCGCCGGCACGATATATCACCATCGTTAACGCGTGGTCCATCGGTCGGGACCCGGCGGCGTGGGAGGCGGATGTGCCCGGGGTACCCGCTGGGGCTGAAAGCGGCGCAGATGGGCGTAGCCAACTTGCTGCACGGCTTCAACTGGCGGCTGCCGGAGGGGATGAAGGCGGAGGAGGCGAGCATGGAGGAGGCCTTTGGGCTGCCCACGACGCGAAAGGTGCCGTTGCAGGCCGTGATCGAGCCCAAGTCGCCTGCCCACTGCTACGCCTGGTCAACGCTTACGCTTATGCATTGACCGCTACATTGTATTCGAATATGGAGCAGTTGAAGCAGCGATATTTAAAATAGTTTTAGTCAACCACTACATCATATTTTTAATTTAAATTAATAATTTAATTAAAACAATTATAAAAAAAACAATGAAGAGACTAACAATAATGCATATTGTATAGCTATACAGTGTGAATACGTATCAATACAAGTACGGTGTCTAATCGAATAAAAAATAATGTGTGTATCATTCTGAAAATAAAGAAAGGAAAAGAGGGGGGAAAATAGGAAATGTTCAATGGCCATGGCTGCTTCTACTCCAACCACAAGCTGATGGCCACCAGGGTCCAAATTGGCCACCACCATCCCCATCCTCTCCCCGCCGGCGACGCCCCTCCTCCCCCGCTACTCTCCGGGACGCTATCCGATCCCGGCGTGCTCTGTGAAACGCCCTGGTAGTCGGGGTTACTGCCGTACAGGTTCTGAATTCCTTCCACGTCGTCGTTTGCCAGCTCCACCTTCCGCGTCCGGGTCCTCAGGGATGGGTACATGATCGCCTCCGCCACCGTGGAGTGGCCGAGTCCCAGCAGGTGCCCGATCTCGTGCACCGCTACTGACTCCAAATCCACGGCAGCGTCGGAATCCGCCCGACTGACGTCCCCCTGCGCCACCCACGCCTCCGCCGCGTCGAAGTGCAGCCGCCCGTCCGTCGGCGAGAACGCGTGAGCCAGCGTCCCGAGCTGCCCGTCGAACGGCTCCCCGTCTCCGTGCGAACCCAGGAAGAAGCCAATCTGGAGGTCCGCTTCGGCCTCCGATTCCGTCTCCGTGAACGTCAGCGTGGTGGCGTTGGCCCACCGTTCGAAGGCCCGGGCCAGGACCCCGCTGAAGACGGCGCGATCGATGGAGACGTCGGAGGTGGAGACGATGGCGTACGTGAGGCTGCGCCGCCAGATGGGCCACCGGGGCGTGCCGGGGAAGTAGGAGTAGAGGTTGCGGCCGTGGACGGAGGAGCCGTTCATCGTGGAGGAGCCGTTGATGAAGTCACCGACGCCGCAGCGAGGGGTCATAATCTGGGAAATGGTTTCCGAGTCGAGCTCGCCGGTGACGTTGAGCCCGAAGTTGTGCTGGTAAGTGCGGACGGCGGCTTCGAGCGCGTCGTCGAAGGCATCAGTGAAGTTGGACGGGGAGAGGTAGCCGAAGTGCTGGAGGTAGTCCTTGAGGCCGGCGAGGCCGGCCCGGTCTTCTCCGTGACGGCAACCGGATAAATTTTTGAAGGGGAGCCAAGGGTTGGGAATAGAGCTGGAAGCCGGGGAGGTACCGGCCGGGAACAAGGCAGAAGCTGGAAGGAGGAGGAATCCAGCGATGGCGGCGAAGAGGAAGAGGGAGGTTGAGGAAGTCATGGCCAGAAAAGATCGGAGAAACAGAAGAATTAACGATGGCTTAGTTAGACGATTGCTGAGCCTTAAATCACTGATTAGTTCATACAACTTTGACATAGTCCTCTGCGATGGCTGCGTGTTGCTGCGGTTGCAGAAGGCTACGCCAAGAAGTTTCTCAGGTCAAAGCTCGAATTCTGTAAACATTGGTCAACTGCTGATCTAGTTTGAGTGGAGGAAAAGTAAGAGAGACGAGGTAGCGTGATGGACTCGTAACAAAGTATGACATCTAGAAGAACATGGTGAGTTAGGTATCAAGAAAAGTTGAAACATGAAGGGGTTCCTTTCATTGTTTTGTCCTACTGATGGCTACAATTCGAAGAACATGATTAATCACACGAAAAATTCAGAGAACGAGGAAGGTAGCTAGCCATGAAGGCAACAAAATTTGTAATGCTTTTGATCGACGTATGCGTTTCCCTCCCCTTCTTCTTCGTCCATTCGCCGAGGGAGGTTGGCTAGATTGATGAGGAGGAGAGGCTGTTGAACTCGTCGCAGCGGCGGCGGATCTCTCCCTTTCTGCCAGTCTTGACCCCGACGAGGCTGAGCTTCTCCATGGCGCGGGTGAAATCGCTGAAGAAGGCGGTCTGGTTGGCGGCGTAGAGCTCCACCAGCGGCCGCGTCCGCTTGTCCGCCGCCAGCGCCGCGTCGGAGGACAGCAGCCCCAGCCCCCGCAGCACGTTCTGGTAGTACATGTTGTCGAACTTCCCCGGCGTCATCACGTCGTTGAAGGCTGCGATCGTCGGGTCCTCCTCGTAGTTCGCGCACGCTCTCTGCAGCTCCTCCGCGTACCTTTCGACCCAACGAAACGGAAATTCAGCCACGATTTTAAGTCAATTCTTTGACTTTTGAATTCTCGTTGGATTTGGATTTTGTGTTACTTGGAGTTCATCGTTGGGTCGTGGCCGCCGGTGCCGTTGTAGCCGAAGATGCGGGAGGCGAATTGGTTGCAGTGGGAGAAGCCGACGGTGTGAGCGCCGGAGAGCGCCACCATATCCTGCACCGTCATTTTATTCTTGGCGAAGACGTCGATGAGCTGGTCCATTGTCATGTTGGGGCTTGGCAGGTTCCCGGGGACGGTCGCGGCCGTGGAGGAGAGTGCGTCCCTGCGGCCGAGACGCACGGTGTAGAAGGGCCCGCCGAGCATGAGGAGGAGGTCGCGGGTGGCCAGCGCGAGCACGTCGGCGCAGGACACCACTCCGGGGCACTGCAGCTCCAGCGCCGTCTTGGCGCGGGTGACGATGTCGAAGGCGTCGCCGGGAAGGGAGATGTTGTCGTCGGCGTCGCGCTCTGCGCGGTTGAATGCGTTAGTGGAGACGAGCATGGAGGCATCGCAGCCGCCGACGAAGCAGTCGTGGAAGAAGAGGCGGAGCGTGCCGGCGGCGGTGGTCGGGGTGGAGATTTGCTTGCCGGTGACCACGTCTGATACGATCTGCTCCGCCTTGGGGCACGTCTCCCGGTAGTAGGTGGTGGAGAGCTTGGCGGAGGCAGGAGTGGCGAGGGAGAGGAGAAGGAGCGCAGCGGCCGAGGCCACCGCCGGGGCCGCCATTCCAATGACTCCGACCTTGTTGCTCATGGGCTGCGGGGGAACGAATATTATGAGCTGTACGGTTAATGCGGACGACGACGGTGATGCACCGCCCTGCTTTCCTTAGAAAGGGAGAGAGGGAGAGGAGGAGGGCGGAGAGGAAATGGAGGACAAGAGAATGGCTGCGAGAGAATGGAGGAGTGGATAGGTGGAAAAAGGGGAGGATGAAGAAGAAAGGAGAAGGGGAAGTATTGGAGTTGTATCGAGCAAACGTTACATTCTTCTCTGGAAAAAAAAGTAAATCTTAACTAGTTTCATTGATTATCTCTAGGATGATCGATTCTATGAAAATTTTTTATCGATCATTAAAATAAATTAGGAAGTAAACATAGCGGTCAACACAGACGTTCAATATCCTTTGATTGTACTTCTCATTTAAAAAAAATTCTTACAAATACACCGTAGCTGGGGATCACCTGAGTGACAATCTGAATATCCTACCATACCATGCCCCAGGACAAACATTACATTCCTCTCGAGCAATTGAAATTGAGCTTATCCACGAGTTTTGATCACTGAAGTTTAGGATTGTGAATCAACAATTTTGATCATTATCTATCAAGTTTTGATTGCACAAAGAAGTTTGGTTGGTCGAGAATAAAAAGCATCGGAATTAATTCTTTTTACTAGACAACACTACCTGAAAAGCAAACATTGTCTTATCTTTATTTTTATCTTCTTTATTTCTTTTCTCCTAGCTATCATCTTTAATTTATCACCAATATCATATGATTGTGAGGGTAAATAAAACCCTAGAGCATGGTTGAATTAGTTAGTACGAAGTAGATTTACTAAAGTAGACAAGGATTAAATTTCGATAAAGTCGAGGTAATGTCCTCCTCTGTAGTAGTTGCAACTTCTCAATTTACCTCCTCACAGATGATCGTAAGGCCGACCGTGTGGGACCGTTGGGATGACAGATTCTATTTTTTTGTTGAAATATTGGAGAGGGTAAATAAGAATCCATGTGGTCCGTTGACTAAATCAATATAGAGTCCACATGGAAAGTCCTTGATTCGGTCAACTTAGATCCAAGTCTTTTGGAGTCTTGACTGCACTTGAGTTAAATTAGGTAGGTCAGAATGACCTTAGAATAAGTGGGCTAGACTTGAGAGAGCTCGGAACTAATCAAAGTGACTTTGTCGAGTTCAGCGAAGTTTAGGCCGAGTTGATAGAATGTTTGGTCCAGTAGGTTAATAAAGCTGGGTTCGAGGATGATAAAGCAAAAATGTGTTAGTTGCGGAAAAGACATCAGATGAAAAGGCTCATTAATTAGCTTAACAATAGTAATAAGCATAATGCAGGAAAGTTGTATCCATTACAAATGCTTAGAATTATACAGTCGTCTGAAGTGAAGACACTAAATAAAGAAAACGGGTGCAATTGTTCTCAAGGGACGAGTTACTTCGGTGATCCGATGCCTCGTCTTCTTTGTCTCTAGATAAGGCAGCAATTTTAGTGATAGAAGGTATGCATAACTTGCTTTGAAACTATCATTCTCCTATTGTTCTCTGATCTTTTCTCCGACTCTAATTTGAGCATCAGAAAGCTCACGTTAAAGTGTACGTTAAAGTGTGTATTAGCTATCTTCTAATCTCTTATTGATCTCTTTCAGCAAGACAGAGAGAAACCGATTTGTTAGGAATCCGTTCACTCGACGCTCATCCATCGTACAGAGATCTGATCCGTTTAAAGTTAATCCAATTGAAGAGACAAATTCAATAGCAACAAATTTGACAAAGGTGAACAAAGGATGATCCATCTTTTAAACTCAAACCGGATCATCGTACATTAAAACGTCAATTGGATATTTGTTCCGGCTAGATGCCTCAGACGGTTAAGTCATCAGTCAAGGAAATGTCATCTCGATCCACGTGGATCCTGTTGGGATATATCTGCATGCGCCTAAAACAACTTTAGCCGCATAAAACGCAACGGAAAAAGGATTCCTCTAGAAGATCCATGCGAAAGAAACCATACTCGTTTTATCGATTCTATCTACTGGAATTGAAGTTACCTTCGACGCGAGCCCTTCGCAATCCCGACAGCAACTCTTGTCTTCAACGATTGTCGAATCTCAGCGCGATCAGTGTGTTCACGCCTTCACGGTATCCACACGAACAC
>JBBMKF010000058.1:2942245-2969442 GCA_037834155.1 Curcuma caesia
CCAAATTGGTTTGGTTCTGATGGAAGATATTTTGACAGATCGAACGCAATGATGAACTCAGTCTTGTGAAGACGATATGAACCAAATTGGTGTGGTTCTAATTGGAGGTGTTTTGGTTATCGAACCAAATGATTTGGTTTTGAACCAAATTGGACCGACTTAGTTTGATTTTGAACCAAACTTAAAGTTATTCGGCATATGAATTTTGGGTATTGAGCTAAGAGATAGGTTTCAAATTGGATCCAAACCCAATAAGATGTTGTATTAGATAAAACATTAAAAGGAGATGAACAGTTGACATTAAATCCTAATGATTAGGATTAATCACAACCATCCATTCATCTAAACCCTAATTCCATCTTATCTCATTGAACCCGATTTGCTACAGTAACCGATTCGCTACAATACTTAACCCTAATTAACAACCGCCTCTTTTAGGTTCAACCACGTGAAAAAACTTAAAAAGGAAGCCAATCACGATTTCCGAGAGAAGCACGTTTTTGGGGGTCCTCAGCTCTACGTCGCCGACCGCGTGTGTAGAGATGGTGGATTGCGATTTCCCTGGCTGCGATCAAAAACCCACGACGCCGCCCTCCTTCCCAATCACGATTTCCCGATCAGCTTCTTGGCATTGCCGACTGCAAGCAGAGTGACGAGGGCACGACTTCTTCCCGATCGACCTCCTCCATCCCGAGCGTCGGAGCTACAGCAGCGCCGGTCGTCAACCGCACTAGAAGAGGGAAGGCGATCATCGTTGATTGTAGGAGGAAAAGGGTAAAGCTTGTGTGATGCCAGCCTTCTCCTGATAGTCAACAACTCAGCTTCTCCCGAGCGCCGACCCTCCTTCTGCTTGCAAATCGCAATTATCCCCTTTCGCCTTCGCGTGCGCAGAACTGCTCCGGTGGCTGATCGTGAGAAAGAAAGGAAACCCAACCGGCCGATCTTCTTCTTCATTCGTGCGCGAGAAAAGGGTTTCTCTATCGCCGATCGCCGTATTAGAGGAAAGATCCTGGATCGCGCCCCTTTCGCTTTCCTCTCTGAACGATAGGAGCCTTTGAAGTTGTTCCCAGATCTTGCCATCTATGGTAGGAGCTTGTGAAGCTTCCCTCGGTCCTTTGACACCGTCGAAACTCGTTGTCCAAAGGCTAGGGGCTTGTGAAGTTGTTACAGTCGGGGTTTGCCACCGGGAGCTTGTGAAGCTTCCAAAGATTGTTTCTGTTTCACCTTTGCCGAAAAGGTTCCGGGCGTTTGCCTCTATACCAGCGGTCAAAATTGATCACCGAAAATTACACCGAGAATACGATTGCCAGTGATAGTCAAAAAACCCCAGAAAACTTATCGCGATAAGTGTTATTGCATGTTTTTGATGTTAGGGTTATCTCTCGTATCGACCATTGTCAATCGTCAGCTAGTACCGAAGACGGTGACGTGACTCGTGGCTTTGGAAGTCGTCCAGATGAGAACTTAGCGTGGATCACTGATAGAAGCGGAGCTTTGATAGAGCCGCTAGATTGATGTCAATCTCATTCTCGCTCAAGGTCATCTGTCAGGTATACTTAGAATAATTGTTATTATGTAAAATTTTAATTTTCAATTATGCCATGTACCTGTTGTATCCTGCATGCGTGTGCTGCGAGTATTGTAATAATTATTCTTAATTATTGTTTTTCCTTCCGTTGTGTAAACACGCGCAACGCACCGGGTCGATCCTAACAGTTGGCATACGCCAAGTCAGTTATCTTAAACTATTACTACATTATGCATCCCAAATTACCATATCCTATTTAACGATCTATTGGAATGGCATATATGACTTAAAATTTCAAACCATATCTGCGCTTCAGCATTTGAGGGGGAAAAAAAAAACTAATGACTGCAGAAAATCCCACTAAGGGAGCAAAGCTGTACGATGCTTTTAGTACTGAGATTATGTACACAAAGGCAGAGAAATTTTTCTATAGTATCTATTTGATCATCTTCTTTATGCACAGCAATACTGCAGAACAGAAATTAGTTTTATCAACATAAACCTGAAGGCCGAAGGCCTCAAGGCATCCAAGCAGAAACCTGCAAAGACTCCCTCTTCGCACTAGCAAAGAATGCCGCATTGACAAATCTAATTTTAGCTTAGAAGCAAGGGTTGGCTCAGCGGCATAAGACAAATTGAGGACAAATTATCCCAATAAAATTATGGATAAGTGAATATTATACTTAAAAAATAAAATGCATCATCCCTATATTTAGCATGATGGTTTTGAAAAAAAAAACATATATAAAAATAGCTGGAACGATAACTGAATCATGATCTCTGGATAATCAAATATATATGCAATCATGTATATTTTTTGTTCTTTTTTTTTTAACTTCTAGAGTATATGATTGCACCCACCTTAAACAGAATTCAATCTGTCTCTGGGCAGGTGTGCTAATAAGAATATTAATCATTCATCCATATACCATGGTGAGAAACAGAGTTAGAAATAGATCTCAATCCTACAAAAGCAAATGCCTGATGGTCATTTTTGTTCAAAAACACTGAAAGAAGGTACTCCAATTGTCAATCTAGCTGTCAAGGTTTTAAAATGAGGGTCTTATTTGTGTATTTTGCACAAGAAAGGGTTTATTTGAGTATTTGCCCTTTCTAAATTGTGGATCGGTTGTGACATGCAAGAACGTTTTCATGTTAGTAAATAACACTTGTTATGTATGATCCTATGGATTCCCTAGTACTCTAGCATCATCAATATGATCTATGAATTTCGTCAACAAACTTGGATTTGTGGGGGCAATAATTAGCTCAAATTCATGCAATGTTAGTTGCATTATCAGCATGGCAGTTCAGTCCTGCACTAAACATGATTATCTTTGTTTGGCTTCAAATTGAGGAAGACATCCAGTTGCCAAGATTTTCTAAAGAAACAATTAAATAAACATAGTATTTGGACTTGAATAATTCATAAGCAAGCAGTGAACAATGCACAACACAGTTCAGAAATTGTGTGCCACTAATAATAGAAGTTTAGGTTTGGATGGACCTAACACGTTTATTCTCAACATCAAACTGATTTATCCCACCCAAAACAAACAAAAATATAAGTACAATATTGGTGTCTTATATGGCATAAATCAAACAAGAAAACATGCCTCACAGAATATGGGCAATACAATGAATATCTCCTGATTGATTGATTGATTCCACCTGGATCCTTTATCACGAGTGAATGGTCCACCAACCCACCACAACTAGCTGGATGGCTACCTTTAACCCATTAATATAGATGTCTGATACAATGTTCATTTAAACCTTTACCTAAATTCTTTGAAAATGAATATTCCCATCTAAAGATAGATGTCTGATAGAAAAAAATGCACATGCCAACAAATTCATCAACACAAGAATAGTCCATGAAGATGCAAACAATAATCTAGCCTCAACATGACAAATCTATGTTATATAATAGAAGAAAATATTCAAACCTGAAGAGGATGAGTTTGTCAGGCCAACGTCCAACAAATCATGTAAAAAATCATTGGAGGTGGAAGTAGGAACTGGAGTATCATCCAAACTCAGATCGAGCAAATCAACCAAGGGTGAAGCAGCTGGTTTTGCAACTCCATTTGAAAGCTTAAGTGAAGCTCCAGAAGGTAATTGTTGATTAGATTTCTCAGTTGAAATATTTGCTTGTGATGAGCCAGCTCTCTTAGAAATAAAAGTTGACTCATCCAAAACAGGCATCCTCTCAACTAAAGAAGATCTGCACATGTATAATAATTTTTGAAATTATAGACCTTAATAACAAAAATTCTTAAAACAATATATTTGCTTACTTTATGTTTTGATGCCTCTGGATTATAGAGTTAAATTCAATTGCTCTTTGTTGCAGTTCAAGCACAACACTTCCTATGTGCACTGTAATAATCTCTTTAACCCTCCTGGATAATTGATGAGACAGCAAATTTTAATTCGACCATAAAGAGGACAGAGAATTGTAGGGAATATCCAGACTATAAAACAATCAATTAGAGTGAGAACTAGTTAGTTCTTGATTTAATTTCCTAGATTTTGAGCCATAATACTTTCTAGGTTAGATAGACTTTTTAAAACACGTAACAAGAACAGGAAGAAATCTTGAGCCAGTTTGATGAGATTTAGAATACAAGTCTTTTACACTACAAAAAAGCCAGAGTTACAGTATACAGTAGTTGTACCAGGCGAGTTCTGACACGTGACAACAGTATGAGTTATCATGTCGAAGAAATTAATTCATAGTTATGATGTATGTAGTCAAAAAACATACACCACACAATAGTTAAAAAAGCTACTCTGCTGTTTGGCATGGACAAAACAGCTAGATACGCCAGCCAACTAGCATACGAAATCAGGTCGAAATGAAATTTTAATCATTGGGTCACATTACTGAAGGCAACGAAAGTATTGTCAAGATAACTTATAATACAACAGTAAGGTTAACAACAATTATTTGCAAACATGTAAATAGTAAACAATTTTATTATCTGGGAATAATCTAACCACTCAGAAGAGGCTGGAAATTATAGCAAAAGGTGTAAGGTGTTATTTATTTGTGCTTTCTATTAACAGCCAAAAAAATAAGTGTAAGATTGCAAATTGATTCCTCAAAATAATCAAATAACAAAGGCACAGATAATCAGGCAGTGGATTAAGCTCTTTCCACCAAAATGCAGAGTGAACCTAAGAATTAAGTCAAGAAAAAGGTGTACATGCACCCCGATCAGGAAACACGAGAGAATAGTACAGTCATCGAATAGAAAGATGGCAAATAAACATCAATGGTGGGATCCCAATTATTTTTTTATAAATATCTTGTAACCTAGAACTTAGCCTAAAATTAGAATAATAGGATTACTATCAAACACCTAAACATACAACATAACTTCCAGATAGAGTTTAATGTACTCCAAAGTTACTTAAAAGGATGATAATCAAGTTTTTGGAGAATGTAAATGATGAGGTATCAACATATCAAATGAACAGCATACCCTGAGGTTGGTGGAAACCGCGATGACAGCTTCAGAAGAGCAATCAAGCACATTGACTGAGTTGTAATATCTGTTGAATGGTGCATTAAACAGGACTCCATAACATCCACAGCATCAGACTCAGTTACCTGCAACAATGTATCAAGCAGATAGTGCCTACAAAAGGAGTAATAAGGAGACAATGATGTGCCACAAAATATTAGTTCTGTAAATTATAATTTCCCACTCTATTTGGGCAACCGGCAGAGAAAAGGCGAGAGCATACACTACCATTTGGAGGCAGGAATCACCAATGTGTAGGTTAAAGAATGCCACAATGCATTATGACAAAAAAGGAATATGCATATAATGTATGTAAGAAAACTAGAAAACAAATCATTACCGAGGGTAGGGAACCATGAACCAATGAATATGTAGGTAAAAATATGATGAAGGTGAGGAAGGGATGATAAAACACATCGCAAAGGAAGTGAGGAAGGGATGATAAAATAGATGCCCAGTTAGTCCCACAATGCTTAGTGAGGTGGTTTTGAGTATGCTTAAATATCAAGAGGCCCTATCAATATTGGACCTCAGTATGCATGTTAAAAGAAAACATGTCAATTCAGGTAAAAGAGTAAGCAATGAGGTAGAAACTCCATCCCTTAATCCTGTTGCTAAGTCAGACTTTTAAGCATGCTTAAATATCAAGAAGCTCCTCACCTAAGTGTGTTGGTATTTTGGGTTGGATTGAGCTTGCTCTTGAACTTTAATTAGGGTCATAGTGTGCTTAAATATCAAGAAGCTCCCCACCTAAGTGCATTGGTATTTTGGGTTGGATTGAGCTTGCTCTTTAACTTTAATTAGGGCAATAGTGTTAGACTGTTGAATGATTTAAGCAGATTACTTGTGGTGGTAAAATGCTACTCATTATACTCAAAGCCTGAAGACAACAAGTCCAAGTCCAAGTCCCTGAGACTCTGTATGGCAAAGAATGATTTGAATGGCAAAATGACAACAAGAAGAAAAATCAAATCAGCTTTCAAGCACTAAAAGTTTAAAGTTTAAACACAGCCGATGTAGCATAATAGAGAGGATGTGAAAATACATAAATCCCATAGTTGAAAGTGTGTATTGAGTTTGCTTGGTTGGAAAAGGAGTGTCATCAAGACCTACCATGTTCTTAGGAAATGAAACTAAGCAACAAGTTGAACATGAGCAAAATAATAGGAGCATTTTTTGGTTGTTAGTAAATAAAAGAATAGAAGACCCTGCACTTACAGTCATTGGTTCTTCAAATTGCAACACCCCCACATTGTTAACCAGCATCTCACCATATTCTCCAATGCACCATACTGTTACTCGTACTAAACTTACCTAGACAATAAATTCATTGTAACTAATATTTTGCAAAAAGAATAAATGTGACAAAGCCTAAATCTCAACATAACAGCCTAACCTGTTCAGATGATAATTGGAATGCCTTGTACAAAGATCTTACAGAGTATCCATGAAAATCAGGTGCATTACTTATTGCAACTATAAGAGCATGCCACACATCATCTTTCACATAATTCCCTGCCTAAACATAACAGAAATAGAGAAAATAAAGCACACGCAAAACTATTCAAGAAAAATTTATAAATGCATTCTTGTGAAAAAAAAGGAACAATTTTCATGTATTCAGAGAGTAGATGTTATTTTCTGAGGTTTGAGAAGTTAGTATGGGATTAGAGAGATAATTAAAAGTTATTAGTAGGAATTAAGATTAACAAGAGTTGAACTGATAAATAAATACTGAATTATAGGTTCTGAACTCAATTTGGAGTAAGATTGGCAAATAGAGGGTTGTGATAAGAGAAGATTGAATTGGTTTCGCTTTGGGCTCAAACCAGATTTGAATCGGACTCAATTTGTAGGAAGAATTGGGAGGTAGTAATATGCTATTTACGATGAGTAAGATATATTTACCTATTTTAAGTTTTCTATTTCCATCTTCTCTTCCAAAGTAAACAAGGTGAGCAACATAAACTGTCTATTCTCTGATATTTTCTTCTTTCCTACTAAACAACAATCAAGAATATTTGTCAATTTTCTTCTCTTTATATGTAATCCTCATATCTTTATTTATTCTCCCTATTTTCTATCTTAGAGGTCTGAGGCATTAACTCCAAATAATAAAAAAGATTGAACACAATTTCAAAAGTGTTTAAACTTTTGAAAACAAAATGAGTTCAATGAAATATATCATCACATACCAGAGATAAAACTTTAACCATCTGATCGATATACCATTTTTTTTCTTGAGAAAACCTACAAATACAAAATAAAAATAAATAAAATAAGATTGTCATCATAATTTGTCCAAGTATGACTCAATAATCACAAACATATTGCTGGCAAAGAAACAGGAAATTTTTTTAATAAAGGTTGTACTAGGGCTTTGTGCGAGTATGACTTCATAATTGCATGATGCATTAATGGTAAAAAAACAGGAATTATTGACATGGACAAATTTTCAGCTTAATATAAATACGTAAGTACAAAGTGAAGTGAATCTCAAAATTTAAAGTTAAATGCAGTGGGGATTTCATTTATTGGAAATTCACAGACATCTGTGAAGGATAGTCAAGCACATCTTCGTGGGCATCTCTGTGAAGAAAGATGTTGAAAAACTACTGACAAGTTTGTCAATAACATAATTTTTGTGAATTAAGACAAGTTGACAAGTTAATTGATAAAGAATAGAAAAACAGAGTAATAGTTTGCAACACATGAGAAAAATAAAAACTAGAATAAAGCCACAAGCATTAGTAGTAGCAGAATGATATTTCAGATTAATTTCAACATATGAACCCAAGAGGATAAATGATACAAGCAAATCATAACTAATGGCTGAGATCCTTCATCACATTAAAGAAACATTCTGTTCAACTGAAGCTGCAACTAGAAACTTGAACCCAACTCAAATTTTACAACTGCACTTCAACTTGACTTTGAAAATTTACAGAATACAGTTTTTTCAATAAAATTAAAGTTTCATGTGATCTTCATGTCTGGTTCCTTAATGGATAAAGCTTGAATTTTCACTTACTTCTCAATGATTGAACAAATTTTAGCAGCCAGATCTCCTTTGAAGTCTTGGTCACTCACTTCCAAATAATCAATAAGCTCTTTTGTCAAAGGTTTAGCATTTGTGTCATTAACTAACAGAAAAATAAGCTCCAAAGCCCTCTTCCTGATTGAAGCATCAGCATCCTGAAAGTTACAAAATCAACAAACACAATGAATCCTATCAGATGGTATAGAGTACCCATGAATATCAGATACCATTAGCTATAAGCATTGTCAAAGAGTTTTATGCATGTTTATGAAAAGAACAAACAAAAGAAATGCAATTTGTTTTAAGAACAAAATGAAGGTGAAAGCTGAAGAGGACTGCAAAACCAACTCTTCAGAAAAAATGGCAGAATGAAGCATGCAAAAGAAATAAACTTTACAGGAAGCTATTTCACAAATACATCATTAGAACAAAGCCAAAGAATGTTAATATTTTTATGTTTCAAAGAGAGGAAATTTTTTCCAGTGCTCCATTTTGTCCAAATGAAGAGAGAGAAATTCTGTTAGTAACGTAATGAAAACTAAAGGTACGCCAATTACATCTCAAATGAATATGGAAAATAAAAAATCAAGCCAATTCTAGAAATTATCTCATTCAGGAGCAGCAGTAGTACCTTGACACATTCTAGAATTGTTGTTCTGTGCCTCTGCACTGCTTGAGAATCTACTGCAATAGCTTTCATAAGCATGTTCAAGGCAACATATCTGAATAAGAGCAAAAAGAAAATGGTATCAAGAATAATATATAACTCTATTAGAGTTTAACAGGTGAGTCTAGATGGAGAACTGGAGGTGGACTCATGACCATTTTTCTTAAAACCACTCTCCTTTGTGCAGATGACCAGTTTTCAAGGCAATAGGTAGCATAAGTTGCATAACCAGTATCAATATTGTTGAATGTAATCACAACCAAAATGGGCAAATTGTCAGGCTGCTTACAGTTATATTACAGAGACAAAATTGGCATGGAACACCTTTAATCTTTAATCAACTAGCCGTATATATGATTGAAGCTCTACTATATGATGCATTTATATTAAGTCATACTAATGCAAGTCCCTTATCAATAAGCTAGAGTAATTATTAAAAATGCACATATATGATATAGCTTACTTTATGTCAATGTTTGTACCCTAATTTGCATATCAATAAGGGTATAGACAAATCAAGGCACTAGGTTGAATATCATCGTACAAAAGCTTGCTAATAATGTAAAGAGAGAGAGAGAGAGAGAGAGAGAGAGAGAGAGAGAGAACTCTACTATATTATGCATTTGTATCTGCAATTTGCGTTCTAGATTGATTACAGGCAAAAACCTTTCAAGTTTCAACAATAAACATACAGAAATTCTCAGTTTGATAGTCCTAATTCAAAAACTTAATCCTTTAATAATGGAATAAAAATAACCTGATGTTGTTGTCACGATTTGACAAGAATCTGCCTAGAATATTGATTGCAAGTACACGCAAACCACTAGTGGCTTCTATGCCCATTATAGTTTCAACACATTCATATAGAATAGCATTTCCAGCATTTTTATTTGATTCAGTCTTTGAAGCAACCTATAAAAAAGAAATAACGCAAAAAAAATGTTAGGATTCATTACTCATTTATTAAAACATGGTACTCAAAATTAAAGAAAATGATATACGATTTGATCAACACAAAAAATTTAGCAAGTACTACTACTTATGCATAACTAAAATAAGTGGCTATTAGTTTCACAGAAATGTAGAAATTTTAAAATTGGAGAAAGCTAAGAATATGCAGGCAAACTTACCTGGGCAAGGATATCATTTATATATTCACTGGTATCTGCATCTCCTTGGCCCAACATTCTCAGCAACCTAAGAACTCGGATATGTAAGAAAGGATCTGTAATCCCAGCTATGTCATACTCAGGTGCATATGGACTATTGCAGACGTCCTTCAGTATTCTAACCAATCCCTCTGTGCAGTTCTATAATTAAGATGGAAACTAATTTACAGAGTGAAATGCATTTGAACAGCTACAAGGATAAGAGTTATGTTAACCAGAAAATGCATAACCAAACAAAGAAAAAAAAGAAAAAGAAATTTATAACATGACATCAAACAATTTTCAAGCATGGTTGCCAAAGGAATTGAAGCTCTTGACATCTACAAAATGAATGCATTCTAACACAGTAAGAATAGGGATGAGATAAAATTTGTAGGCCTCAGACAACAAACTCGTGGTGTTTACCATAGGGTATCAACTCAATATCTTCAAAACAAACTGTAGTCCCCTTACCAACTAGAAAAGTTGACAATTTTGCGAGGCTAGAAGTTTTGGCAATAAGTGAAAAGATTAATGATCAACTTTCCTCCTAACTTTTTTGTGATGGGATTGGCTTCTTATGGCACTTATTAGATATGTAAATGTTTAATGAAGACAAAGTGACTAGTGTGCTTAGCATCATAAGATCATTTCTATCTTAATCTATCTAACTTGAATTCGAATTTTGCTTTCAGTGACAGTGATCTGAAGTGGTGATATACAAAAAAATAGTTTCCAAGTGAAAAACAAGCATATAATCATATAAAATTTTCATAAAGAAGAGTTGCACAATCTATCAAAGAAAGAAGCTTAAGGTAGCCAGAGATCAGGAAATATTCTATAAATTCTATAGATATCTCACAATATGTCCCTTAGCATTCAAGTTCAGAAGAAATACAAAATTCCACAAAGGACTATTGGATTCAGTTTAGAGCTTGAAAGCTAGAATTTGACTTTTATCATGTCCATCTCTTTATAGGCATTAAAAGAACATTGATTTAAGTGTCAGTTTGTGAAGTTAAATTAGGTGTTGAGGATCTATCCATGCCACATGATAACTTGTCAAGTCCAACCTTATACTGGTTGGCATAATGACCATCTCAATGGCATCATATGATCTATGCCATTTGACAACGGATATTGTGGTGGCATGTTCTTCCAGTCTACTGAAAAACCTATCCACCATACCGGATCGTGTTATCAAGTATACCTCCCTATTGGTGACTATACATTTACTGATTATTGTTTGCATCAATTGGCTAAATAAAAGTGTAAAATACAGATTAAATTATTGAATCAGTTCACAAGGGAACTGGCACAAATCTGTTCGTTTTGTACCTTCCTCAAATGATTCCTTGCATCTTCACTGACTTTACAAAGATCAATGCAGAGCTGAACTCCTGCTATTAAGACCCCATGGTGCTTTTCCTTCAACAGCGAAGTTGCAGGACTTGAAAAATTTTCTGCCAAGTCTGGTACTTTTCTTATGATCCTGATAGAGCATAAGGCAGCCTAGAAAAAATGAAAAAAAAAAACATTTAAGTCTACCATAATGGAATGATCTTATGAAAGTAGAAGAAAACAACAAGAAGATTATTATATTAATATAAATCAAAGTGTTTACACCAGAAATAACAAAGACATACCCAAAAAGGTAACTATTGCAAAATACAAAAGTTTCAATGCAAGAATGTAACCTAATTTTTTTAATTTTCTGTTTTGAGTGTTTATGGTAGAAGAGAGACATAATCTACTTCATGATTGTTGTGTACTTATGCCTATTCAAAGTATAATTCAATTTAACTGCACTCTCAAGTTTAAATGATCTGTTTGACTTTATTCATCAATCATATTCATTACTATTTGAATAACCAGGAATTTCACTTTGGTATGGACATTAGGGCTATGATATGAAGTAATGAGATAGTTCAAACTACAAATAAGCTAAGGAAATTAGAGCTTGCTGAAATTTCAGGCATGATCAAATTCCATTTGGATTAGAGCTTTACAATTCAAATATTTGGGATCATTAACATTGTAAATAAAGGTCAACAGGCAGATTGAAAATCAAATAAGGGTAAAGATGGATTAGGATAAAGGAAAAAAAAAGATGAAGCAAATGAGAATGCATATCATATTCAGGTTGCATCAAGAACAAAAAGATTACTTCATGTCAACTCGTGAAAAGATAAAGGTGATCAGAAAGGGAAGACTATACATCTACAATAAAATAGTAACCATTTGATTTGGCTGCATACACTGATGGTATCCCCTTAACAGAAAAAAACTAATAAGATGGTACAAGTAAGAAATAGGATCAATACATATTGTAGGAGACCTTGTATAATCAAACATCAGTCTTGAAAGCAATAAGTATGTTTTTTATTTTTTTTAACCCGCCAATGCCGGTCCCAAACCCGATGAAAAAGGCAAGGATTGCGCGTTAGGTTGTCAGCTAACATAGACTTTCAGACAAATATTCAATAAATTGATACATCAAACTATTATGTTAATGCTAGGTTGTTCAAGGAACATATTATAGAGTCCAAGTGTAACGTTTTGACAAGGACCGCTACATCTCGATCAAAACTTGAGTGTAGTGTTAAATATGCAAAAATTCTCCCACCATAGGTTGGCCAAGAATAAAGATTATAGGAAAACTAGTTGTTTAAGATTTAGAACATGAAATCTATGAACACTCACTGGTAAAGCCATGGATGTAGTGAATACAATGATTAGAAGAAGAATTAATATTCTGTGTGTATAAGAGACAAAATGGATTGAAGAAAAGACAAAGATGATAGAGAATTCAGATTTTAAGTTATGGTATACAAAAATAAATAAAACAAGAAACGAAATAGGTATGTTGTAGATACTTCGCTAAAGGATGAATAGTATAAGCAGTCAAAAAGGGAGATAGGATTATAGCTCTCAAGATAGTTGTGGTGAAGCAACTATTAATGTAATTAGCACATATGTACCTTAAGTAGGATTAGATGAAAATACCAAATCTAGATTTTAAGAGGCCTAGATAAGGTATTATAAAACATTCGGTCCGAAATGATTTTAATAGGAGAGGTCTAAATGGATATGTTGAAGTGAAAAACGAAGAGTATGATAGAGTGCATGGGGGTTATGGAAACAAGAAATGAAAGAAAAATTATATTGAATTTTACGATAGTATATGATTTTATATTAAAAAATATGTTTTTCAAGAAAATAGAACATTTGGTCACGTTCAAAAGTGAGAATAATAAGTCGTAAATTGACTTTATTATGGTTAGAAAGGATAGAAGAATTTGTAAACATTGTAAGGTCATCCTTGGAGAAAATTTAAGTACTCAACAAAGGTTAGTAGTACTGGATATGCGCATCAATAGAAAGCAGATGTGCACGACTCCTAAAATTAAATAGTAAAAGTTAAAAGATGAAAAATAAAATATATTTAAAGAGAGGGTAAGAGAACAAGTATTAGGAGAAATAAACTCGAATACGATATGAGATAAGAAGACATTAAAATTGAAAATAGTAACAAAAAATGTAATTGATGAGTCAACGAGTCGTGCACCATCAAGTAAAAAATCTTAGTAGTGGAATGAGAAAGTACAGAAGAAAGTGAAGGGAAAAACGAACTGCCTATGAAATATTATACATTTGTAAGAACAAAGAAAACTTAAAAAAGTATACAAACCAAGAATGAGGCTAAGAAAGTAGTGAATGAAGCAAAAAATAAACCTATGAATGCTTGTATCAAAAATTAGATACAAAAGAAAGGGAAAAAGGTATTTACAGAATAGCTAAAGCAAGAGAAAGACAAAAGATCTTATCCAAATAAGATTGTTAAAGATGAATGCAATATGGTATTGGTAAATGATAAGGAAATAAAAAAACGATAGAAGATGTATTTTCATCAACTTTTTAATGAAAGTTTAGGTGAACAACTTAAGTAATTTAAGTAGGTCAAATGGGTATAGAAATTTAAATTCTTATCGTAGAATTCAAACTTTAGAAGTAGAACAAGCTTTAAATAGAATGCAAAATGAAAAAATAGTTGGATCTGATGATATTCCGATAGAGATATGGAAGTATCTAGGAAAACAAGGTATTGAATGAATTACAAAGTTATTGAACTCAATATTAAAAACGAAAAAAATATATGATCAATGGAAGGTAAGTACTCTAGTTCCCTTATATAAAAACAAAGGAGACATAAAATTGTGTAAACTATAGGGGTATTAAACTAATAAATCATACTATGAAACTTTGAAAAAGAATAATAGAAAAAAGACTAAAGAAAGAGATCACTTAACCGAAAATCAATTTGTATTTATATCTGGAAGATCGATAATAGAAAATATACATCTTCTCAGACAACTACTTGAAAAGTATCGAGAACAGAAACAAGATTTATATATGGTATTCGTCGATTTTAAAAAAAAATTATGATAGAGTCCCAATAGAAATTGTATGGAGAATTTAAGAAAAGAGAGATATTAGCATAGCATATATTGAATTAATTAAAGATATGTACGAGGACGTAATAAAAGTGAAAACTTCAAGCGGATTAACCGAAGCATTTCCCATAAGAATATGATTACATCGAGGATTAGCTCTAAGTTTGTATCTTTTTACATTAATCATAGGCAAACTCACTGACCACATCCAAGATATGGTACCGTGGTGTTTGTTGTTTGCATATGATATTGTTTTGGTAGATGAGGCACGTGAAGAAGTAAATGTTAAACTCGAATCATGCCGACAAATGCTAGAAGTGAAAAATTTTAAACTTAATAAAGTAAAAATGGAGGCATTGAGAAAGATGTCTTACATAGAATACAAACAGGATGGTTAAAATGGAGAAAAGTGTCAGGTGTTCTTTGTGATCGTAAAATATCTCTAAAGACTAAACGGAAAGTTTTACAAAATTACGGTTAGACTCGCTATATTATATGGAGTTAAATGTTAGGTTATAACTCGAGCACATGAACAGAAGATGAGAGTTGGAGAGATGAAGATGTTAAGATAGATGCACAGATATACAAGGATGAACAGAATAAGAAATAAAAATATTAGAGAGAAAGTCAGAATTGCACCTATTGACGAAAAACTCCAAGAGACACGTTTAAGATGGTACGGACATATACATAGACAACCAATAAATGCTCCAGTTAGGCGATATAAAACTATGAAAAATGTATACATCAAGGAATAAAATCTCGAGCTATTTAGTCCGATACAGGTGAAACATCTCGTTTCGCTTGCAGACCGAAACTGGCACAATCACGCCTCTTATGTCGGCGCGTCGAGGCCCCGCTAGGCCGTCACAACTCATCCGGAGGGGTTCCCGCCTCAACGCCACAAGTCCGGAGGTATCGCTAGGTCCGGTGACGCCTTTGATGACGTCGTCGGGCTTGCAGGATGCCTCCGGAGGCGTCGCCAAGCTCATGCGGCAGCACCAAGGTGTCGCGCGGATGCAAAACAAAGCACCAACTGTGAACTTTTGTTTAATTAAACTAAAAATCTTAATCAACTCCCAACTACGATTGAGGTATTTTAAATAAGTTTTAATAAAACCGAATAAAATTATCCCATTAATTAATATAATAATTTTAATTAAAATCATTATATTAAAATAAAATAAAATTTTATAAATTATAATTATAAGTTTTTCTATAAAACATATTATTTAAATTATATATAATTTCTAATTAATAATTATTACTATAATTAATAATTAATTAAATGAACTATTGATCAACTAATATAATTATAATATAAATTTTTATTTTTTTAATTATTGTTTATTAAAATATAAAAAAATATTCTAATTAAAATTTTTAATTTTGTATTAATATTTTATTCAAAATCAAACCTTAAATTATTTTTGAAAATAAAAAATAAATATTTGAAATAATTTTAAAATTTTGTAAATAATTCTAAAATTTTTAATTATTTAAATTAAAAAATATATCACAAGTCAATTAAAAAAGCAACGACCCTCTAACCAATCATCTACTTGGTCAATTGCACCAATCGACTTCACTCGAAACCAAAACATTTTGTTTATTCAAAATCTACATCTAAATCGACTATCATATTCTAGTTGACTAGAACAAAGATCGACCATTACATATGCAATCCATTTCTTTTGGCTTAATAACTATCATCACATTAAATTGGGTCAACTATATGTATCCTCCTACGTTATTGGACTAAATCTCTTATTTATTTTTAAATTAAACATAATAAACATATTTATCTAATAATTACTATATATATATATATATAAGTATCGAAACCATATCAGCACGGCATGATACAATACCGAAATTGTATCATTGTAGTCTGGGACCGAAGCCTCAACACGGATCGAGATTTTAAACTTTAGTGCACATCAAACGAGGAAGAGAAAGATAAAAAAATTGGTTAACAACAATAAAACAAGATAAAATTTATTTGAATAAAAATGATGATATAATAGGGGATAAAACTCAATGGCGTAGAAGAATCCATATAGCCGACTCCATCTAGCGGGATAAGACTTGGTTGTTGTTGTTATTATTGTTGAAAGTTCATTTTTTGTTACTGGTTGCATAGGTTGATATATTTCAGAATACCTCAGTACCAAACACTGGTTCAACTGAGAATGGTAATATCTTCATTCATATAAGTTAAAAGGCCTTTGTTTCCGATAAAATTCAGAAGCACAGTAAACAACAGAGAGAAATGATTCAACTAGATTGGATTTACAGACAATCTTATGTATCCATTTAGGTAAACTGGAAGCGAAGGGTAGTAATTTGTGGCTTGCAGCTTCACACTTCAAGCGCTGACAAAGAATTTACCAAGTTTTCATACATCTCAAAAGAAAGTACTAGCATGCAAGCAGCAAGTCAAACATTAAAGCCTGGCAGAAGGTTTTATTCACATAAAGAGTCTCAATTTGACGACAAAAAATAATACTCCAGAACTTCCATTGTCCATTTCTAAAAACCTTCAAGATCACGAAATATGATTATTCAAATCAAAGTGGCATCAAGATGTGGTACAAAAGTTACCTTCTTTTTAATATTAGGGTCTCTAGTTAGCAATAATCTTTCTACTTCAGGTGCTAGATCCCTTGCCATTTCTGCAGAACATATATTTCCTAAAGCGCAGAGTGCTAGACCCACAATATACTGGTTTGTGTGACCAAGATCTCTGCATGAGAGATGCGCAGCATAAGAGCAAGAGTAAATGTCTCAATTATGATCCAGTTCACAACATGTTGCAGAGCATTAGAATGATGAAATTAATGCATACTGTTTCAAGGAGTTTGTAACCAGCATCAGAACTTCCTGCCTTTCATCAAGAAGAAGCATAAGACCCAGATAACCAATTCGTTTCTCAGGAAATCCAGCAGAAGCTATCAGCTTGAGACATTCCATTTGACCAAAATGTGTTGGATAACCAAGCATGTGAATGAACATGAGCTTTGCAATGTTACGGTGTCTATAATCTTGATCATTCTCACTGATAGAAGAACGGATAGCTGCACATTCTTTTCTTACAACAGCACGCTCTTCTGCAGCAGTTTTGCAGGCACGAATGGCCTTAATCATATCCCTGAAATAATGTATAATATGAAATGCTAAAATTTCATTTCAAAATTAAGGTGAAATCTCAAAACACAAACTCCAAAACTACTGTCTGAAGTCCAACAATCAACACTTCTGAATATTCACTAAAAATATTTGTATAAGTATGTCTTAGAATATGTCTTATCTCTATGGCATATCCATTATCAGTGCACATGCTTTCAAATACTTCAAAGTTTAATCTAGAGCTGTTGCTTCCAAGTTCAGATGAAAAAGATGTATGATCATGTTAGGCTCAACTAACCTAAAAACTATGTTGATAAACTCATGAACATGGATCTTAAACAAAGTTGAGCTCAATGGAAAAAGATTCATCTTGCAAACCCCAAACAGTTAGGACTCTACTTGTGCCATTTTCATCAGGTAATTCCTACTTTTCTAACTTGTACACTCTGCAATTCAAAATGTAAGTGCTTATGTCATCTATGCAAACTTCTAGACATACTAAAAAATAGCAACAATGTGTTTTAATTTGTCATATAAGCGGTGATACATATTACAAAAATATAAGGCAGAAATACTATATTATTTTCTTTAATTGTGGAAATATGTAATATGAAGCTCACTCCATCAATGAGATTGATCAAGTCTGTACATAGACATGTCAGTCAAATCCCAATACCAACTAAAAATGAACTTTATACAACTTTGTGCAGTGATTTAAAAAAAAACAAAGAAGTCTATGAATTGGAAGGTCCTGGTTCATCTATCAGTCAGATTAACATGTACCTAAAATTGATTAGATAAGTTCACATTATTGTAAGCAGCTCAGGGTGCAGACGGTCTTTTTCACCTTGGATTGGTCAATATATTTAGTGTTTTTGACAAAGCTTGTATGACATATAGAAGAATTGATATTACCCAATATTTCCCTCATTTTGAGTTTGACGTTGTAACACATCATAGACTTCGCAAATGGTGAAAAGTACTTTGAAAATGAGAGCTTACTGGAGGTAAACCATATCAAAATTGCTCCACACTGAGCTCACTTAAAAGTTCTTGAAGTACCAGAAAAGTGTGTCATTATTAACAGTATGAACTTAATTCATTTAAGTTCGGCCATAATAATTGTACCTATCAAGCAAACGAAAACAATTATTTTAACTAGTTCTGAGGGAAGATAAAGATCTGTTGAAAAATGAACTCCCATTTGTCGAAAGGTACTTATTTTGATCTTGTTCTATATCTGATTTGATCTGGCGGTCTAAATAATTCTGCACTGTGACAGACTTGTTACTATAGTAATCAGCGAAAAAAACACTAGACAAAAATGATTCATTTCCTAATAGTTTGGGCATTTTCTAGAGTAATTATTTATAAGCTCAACCCTAGGGTAAGGCCCTGTAAGCCACTGGGAGAAAGTTAGTTTCAACACTCTTTTTTTGTCGGCCTTAATCTCTTCTAAAGGGGTTTCAAAGTTAAGTTTGACCTCTTTAGCTTTTTAAAGCAAGGGCATATTCATTAGCCCAGAAATTAACAGAATGCAAAGGGAATGAGTAAGCTTTGAAGCCCATATCCAGTACTTGGTTGTCTGATTGAATGTAAGAGATCAATAGATTAAATGGTTTCAGTAAAAGTATGAATAAGGATAACGGCAACAAGCCTAATTGAATCCCTGATCAAGCAAGTTTAGAAAGCAAGTCAACCAGAAATCAGGCCAGCTAAGATGAGGCATCTAGGCTAAAGGAAAGGAAGGTTAGTTCAGCAACCGTTGGCAGTCAACAAGGAGTCAACTAGTGATCCTACTTTAATCAAGATGTTGACTTTAATAAATATTTCCTTCATGGTCAATTCTTCGAGTTTTGGAGTTGCATAACATTAATGAATCTAGCTAGAAAGCCCTACACCTACTTCTATTTATCAAAATTCCCCCCTGTTAATAACGTAACCATATGAAACCCACATTTTGAAACTATATTACACCCATGGCCTAATCACATTTTCTATTGTTCGATGTATCTTTTAGTTCATCCCCAACAGTCTGCATCCTAGAATACTGCCAAGAGCTGCACTTTGTTGAGCTATCTATCCCAACAATCTCTTCTCGCCCTCGTCAGACCTGATCATTACAGGCACAAATCAGACCTGATCATTACAGGAGCGAATCAACACTTCCTGAATGACACCAAGCTCACTTCAATCCCAAAAACACAAGTACTAGTTAGAGGAGGTGACTAATTCTATAATTATTGAATGTTTAAGTACTCAAAGACCCATGCCAGTTTAGATACAGAGTAGTTTCAAATTTCCAATCCTGTCCACAACTTCTAAGTGGATTTATCATCAGCCTGTCAAATCTAATTCCAGATAGAGTCAGGAGAACAACTTAAGCAGCGCTAGAAGAAAATAGTTAGAAATTTTTTAGTCTCTAGTACAATCTCTTCTTCAATCCTAGGAGAAAAATGGATTGCCCTTTAGGAACCTTTGGATGCTACTTTGAACATCTGATTTGTTGGAGTGAATGCTGTGAATGATGTCAATACAGAAGTTGACTCACACAATTATCTTTCCGGAAAAAATAAATCTTCTTATTTCCAAGCCGCTTGTAAGGTTAGGATGATGAACAAAGTGAAATAGAAAATGCTCAATAAGTCACAATAAAAAGTCAAGCTCTTAGCTCCACTATTTGCACTCATTTCAACCTAGTGTTACGTGATTTCTCGCTCAAAATCATCGGCAATCGACTTCAAATCCAATGACAACAATTCTCGACCAACAACAACAGATCCACATTCACTGCCTCTGGCAGGACACCAACAAGATTTCTCCATCTTATTACAACCAAAGATCACAACTTTACTTGACCCAAGATTGATCTAACTGACAATCTGGTCGACTAGACATTTCATTGGATATGAACGATCCGGAGACGGAAAAAAAAAAGCAGAAGCAAGGAGAATTAGAGAAGCATGACGACTTAACAATTAACTGCTCGATCAGGTAACGAAGAGACAGGTGACGGCTTACCTCAACCGCGTCCCCGAGGAGAAGGGATTCATGGCTAGGGCGGCCGTGAAGTCTTCCAGCGTTCGACCCTCGTCTTCGACGCCTGCGACTCGGGAGGAGCTAGATCTCCGACAGGGAGAAACGAGGGCAGAGATCGAGATCTGGGCACGGATTCGACAACACAAACGGAGTGAGGAGGGTGGTCCGTGGTCGTGCCACGGTTTTATTCTGCGTCTCCTTCGATCGAACGACGCCATCAGCACTCGAAATGACCTTGAACCGAGTCGGTTCGTTGAACCGGGCTTGGCAGACCCAGGAATCGGACCCATTTAATTAATGCACGATGTATTATTAAAATATTAGGCACTCCTAATTTCAGAGCATATAATCAGAAAAATAATTTCTTGCTTGTGGTTAATGCTTAATTACAGTATTTTAATATTTAATAATAAATTTAAGTTAGAAAATCATTTAATTTTAATCATTTACTCTGGGACTCATACACTTATTTGCTTAAATATTACAAAAGTATAGTTTTATATTAATTAATTTCTAAAAGGGGATGATCACTGATTCGTCTATCAAATAAATTTGAAAGTATGAGTGTCTTCTCGTTCAACAATCAACGTTTTAAATTTTTCATCCGAGAGAAAAATATCCTACGATATATTATAATTGGGATTCAAACTATGAATATTTAACTAATATACTGAATATGTAGAAGGGGCCAAAAGTATAATTATATAGAACTTCCAGTTTGGAGTTCACTTAAAGATTCACTACAAGTATTTGGATAGTTATTATTAAAGAAAATATTTTATTTAGGTAGAGGTTATTAACTATCTAATCAACTTAGATTATAGTAGATTGACCAATAAATTTTGAACAAAATGAAAAGTAAGTTCATGTATACTTATATATAATGGAGTAGTCAAGATTTTAACTGCCCTGAGCTTTAATTATTGGACTACATTGGGCTCTAGACTGTACTAGACTGGATTGGCTGGACTACACTATAAAATAATGTATTTGTTCCAATTGTAACTGCATTATAAAATAATGTATTTGTTTTATTTGTTGAGCTGGACTGGACTGGTTGACCTAAGCTTTGATTAAGTTGATATAATTTTGAAATATTAGCTTTCAATAGTCATAAATCTCTTGAGTTGAATCGATATAAGAAGGGATGACAATGGATAAGATTTGAATCGAATTTTATATTCTCCATCCTCATCCCATTATATGTATCAGCATTCTCATCATATCAGTTATTCAATGTTCATCGTCCTCGTATCCATTAAAAGATCATATATCCATCCTCATTTTTCATCCTCATACTCATAAGAGGATTGAATATCTTCTATTAAGAGTTAATAAAAGTTTAGTTAAACTGAATTAATCGACTAAATCGATGGAATTTAAAATTTTAATTTGATTAGTTTAAAATTTTAATTAAAAAATAATAATTCAATTTCATTTCGATTTTAAAACTCTTAATTTAATTAAACTGAATAAATTAAAAATTTTAATCAAATCGAATAAAAATTAACTATGGTGTTATTTTCAAAATCAACACTAATTTCTATAAAAGGTGGAATCCTCTACCTTAGTGATCCCATACAATCGATCCCACGACCATCTATGAAGAAGTAAATTGAGAAATTGGAGTTGACTACGACGAAGGAAGACATTGTCTTGACTTCGTCGAGATTCAAATCTTTATCCATTTCTATAATTATATTTTATCGAAATCAATTCAACTATATCCCAATACTACAAAATCAATACTAATGCACCATGTGTTGGTTAGTGCTGCCAGCACTGTGCATGCACCATGTGTTAGTTGTGCTGCCAGCACCCGTGCTAATTTGTAAAACCAACACCAATGCACCATGTGTTGGTCCTACCGACACCACAAATCCACAACGTTAGTGTTGATTTCCAAAACTAGTAAAAAAAATTATTCTTTTTAAATTGATCTTCGATGAAATAAAAAAATATATATATATTATTTAATCAAATATTTGAGTCAGATAAGATTTTATCAAACGTGTCTCATTCAAATTCAAAAATGTTTATATCCAATTATTTAATTAAGTAAAAAAAAATCCTTCAATACCGAATCGAAATTGTCATCCCTAGATCTAAGCATATAGACCTAGAAGAAGCTAAATATCGAAGAACAGCCTAAATGGATGTAGGTGCAAACTATTCGGTGAAATGCTCGAGCAACAAGGGAGGAACCCTATAGGAAGGAAGCAAACACTAGTTATTTGTCTAGTGATAATTAACACTATTGCTTACACCATACACGTACGAGGACTAGTACACATTCAACGACACTAGCAAACATTTAGTTCCAGAGCCACTCTTGATCGTGCTGCTCCATGAACATGCCATTCGGGTAGTAGCTGCATCCCTCGTCGCTCAAGTCTTCTTCCTCGGAGTGCATCTCGCCGTGAACCAGCCGTTCGCAGGGGTATCCCTCCGGCAGGTACGAGTCCCTGCTGCTCTCCACTAGCTGGTTCGCACCCTCCAATTCGACCACTGCGCTGCCACCGCTTCCGGTGCTCGATGCTACATGGCCGTCCAACTTTAGCCCGGTGATCCCAGATGCTCCTTGCTCCTTTGCTTGTAGCTTCTCTAGCAGTGATTTCACCTGCAACAGAATTAACTATTCAAATCTGCACAGGTTAAGCAAAAATTAAGCCAAGTTTGGTATGAAAAGGACACAAATACAGATTCCAAAGTGAAAAAGATGGAAACATTTTCCTGAAGAAACAAGCCCGGGGCATCTCAGTCATTTGGATGATCGACTGTGGTGGTAGTCAGTGGAATTGGAGACGACGACAAGAAATAGAATTTGAAAAGAACATAAAGATTCCAGCTAGAACTTTTGGCCTCGTTACAGTAGTTAAAAAGTGACAGAATATGGCAAAATATGAGTCAAAGCAAGAGAGTACACCTGAACTAAATGGGAGAGGAATGAATGATTTTGAAATGGTCTGTGGATTATCAGGAGGAGGAGAGGAATTACCTCCGACTGCAAGTGCTCGTTGTCCTTGAGGAGGGTGTCATGATCGGCGAGGAGTGAATCATAAGAAGCCTTGAGCCGCTCAAAATCCTGCTCGAGTTGCTTGTTCTTCCACCTGGCACGTCGATTCTGGAACCAGACTGCCACCTGCCTGGGTTGCAACCCCAGCTTTCGAGCCAGCTCGCTCTTTCGCTCTGGTTCTAGCTTGTTCTCCTCTCCAAAGCTCCGTTCCAACAAGTGTACCTTTTTTTCATTGGTTAAAAGCTTAGAACAGAAACTCAAAAACACAGGAATTGCACAAATGAATCAATACGATGTGAAGTTTGGCACAGAAAATCACTATTTTCAGCCCAAAAACACAGGATGACTGATCTCACTACTGCTTTAGTTAGTTGATCAAACAAAAATGTTGGTTTGTGAGCAGCATGACAAAAAAAGTGAGCAATCCCTCAGAAATGCCCAGTTCGTTTCACTGTGCCAATAGAAAACAACTTTTGTCTCGATCAGAAGTCCAAAACATGCCAAAAATAGTCCCTTTCCTCTCGAAATTGGCATGATAGACGAAAGAACGGAAATCGTTTACTCCCAATACAAAATTCACTTGCGCCACCCACCTTCCCTACTACACGAAGCAGACATGGCCGCCTCGCAGCAATAGTTGCTGCTAGATGATTGGGAAACCAAAAGAGAGACTATGGAGGCTAGAAACCGAAGGGAATCTGGGTATTTCGAGGCCCGGAATAGATGAAAGCTGAGAATTTTGCCCTATTACTTATCCAACCAGTAAAAATATAGAAAAAAATAGTTACCTGCTCAGGTGTAAGGCGGCGCTTCTTCTCCGGAAGTTGCTCCTCGTAGTATTCGTCCTCATAGATCTCGTCCGGCGATGTAAAAAAAGGCCGCTTGGCGGTACTGCGTTCCTCCCCGACTACAACAGGCCTCAGGCCTTTAATTCCCCCAAATGATCAGCTAACAAGAACCAAAGCCAAGTTCCAGTCAAAATCAACCTACTGGTAGTGATAGTACCTCGAAAGACAGGATTCCCACCACCCAACACGACCAGGCGTGCTCGGGTGGACGACGAAGAGGAGTCAAAGATAAGATGGCGGCCGGAATCCATTCACTGCTCTCAGATCGGAGCGACCAACGCTCAGATCTGGATTCAACAACAACGTCTAGAAAACCAACGATACGTACTTCCACTCTCCCTTGTACCTCGATCTAGTCGGAAGGATCGAAAGGGTTCGGTCGACAAGCCTAACAGAAGAAAGCGAGGAGCGACATCAACTTGTGGCGGAAGAAGCTGGTACTCCAGAGAAGGCGCGTAGACATCTCCATAGGGATGAGGGAACACCCCATCATGTCGTTTAGCGTATCGCGACCTCAGACCGAGCCAACAGTAAGACCCTCCAACTCCACCTTCCGGCGAGGGGCCGCCGGATTCCGCCGCAGGTACGACGAGAGAAAGAGGAAAATTTTGTCCCGGCGGGACGAGGGCTAAGTTGGGAGAGGCCTTTTTTCCAGGGGGCTTTCCGTTAATTTCCCGGGCTAAAGTTCAGGAAGCGGAAGGGGCGAGATTTTATAGCTCCGAAATATTACGACAGGACGAAATTACCCTCGCACTGTTAGCAAAATAACAAGTCCCAGATGCTGTGGCTCATCGCATAACTAAAAGGTTATCGACTATTAAAATGACAATACTGCCCCTGTCAGGACATACATTGAACTGGACAATCATGGACTGAATTTTTTTATAAAATTGAATTATTTAATTTTAAAATTAATCGAATCGCATGAACAAAACCTAACGAGACTTAGCATCCAATTTTGTTTTGAATTGGAGAGAATTATTCATAAAATTTAGTGGTGATCTGGACTTGGTCCCTTCCAGACTGCCAGACCTAATCGAATTATTCGGGCCCGCGGGGGCAAAATGGTAATCTGAGCCACAGCCCCGTCTTCCACTCTGTGAGTGACAAGTGTCCCCGTGGTACCGCCTGAAGGAGACGTACACGTACACAGATTCCGTGTCGAGGGCGCATATGGGGGAGGCGGATATGATGTTGGCGGCTCGAGTGTGTGGACCGTCCGATGCGGATCGGACGGTGCCGTTGGCTAGTGAGGGATGAGTCAGCGCTCCGAGACAAAATGGGTAATGATTAAACAGTTGGGGACCCCGCGTGGTTACGTGGCCGTTTCTCAGGACACGATGGGACGCAAGTGGTCTATATTCACATTTCAATTCATCGTGTCGAAATAATATCTCGAGTCGGCAAATTTATCTTTTTTTTTAAAAAAAAAACCTTTATTTTCATTTTGCACTGTATTGAAAATAATATTTATTTATTTTATTTCTAAAACTTATAATAGTGATATCGTAACGATTGTATCAATTCATCATTATTGTAAATAATATGTCAAAATTATTTTTAATAAATATTAATAATTATCTGTAATCCATCTAATTATTTGATTATTATGATTCTCGTAAATGCTCTCCTTGTGGATGCGATGCAGTGGCAAACCATTTAAAAGGAAAAAATAAAAAATTTTGAATCTGAAAAAATATTTTAAAGATTGATCTTTAAATACTATAAATTATCTTTTAAATTTATTTAATAGATGAATCATAATAAATATATATATAATACATTGAGTTATATTTAGAACTGTCAATTTAAATTAGACTCGTCAAATTGATTTGTCTTATTTAGGATGATAAATAAGCCAAGCTAAGTTAAACTTTATGGTATTCAATCTTATTTAATAAAGTAATCAAGTCATATCTAGTTGAGCCTAAAATGAACTAAGCTTTTGAAATGAGTGGCTTAGTTTCTTTTTATGAGTTTAAGCTTGGTTTAAACTTAACTTGAGTTTTATTTAAGCTTGGTTTGAACTTGATTTAGATATTATTGAGTTTTCAATTCAAACTTGTTTGATTATATGAAACATTTATATTTTAAGTTTGTTTGGTTGGTTATTAAACTTGATAACACAAATTTATTTGTTTATTTTGAATTTTTTTTATTTAGTATGTTAATAAGAACATAATTCACAAATATTAACAACGAACGTTATTCATGAACGTTGTTCACAAATATTAACAAGCTAAACACATATATATTCAAATTTATTTATTTAGTTTAACGAGTTGTTCAAGCTTGTTTATTTAATTGATATTGTGTATATTGAATGAACATAAATACGCTCTTATCAATCCGAACATCAAGTTTGTTCACAAATATTTAGTTCATTTACAACTCTACCCCCGCTAAATAATTTAAGTGGGTTAGATTAAAATTTTATCAATCTATTATTTGACGGGCATAAACAAACCAACCTAAGTTGTTGATCCAAAGTCCGAATCTCAAGGAGAAAAAATATTTTAAAGATGGGTCTTTAAATATGTATAAGAGCATCATAATGCTCTAACGGGGTGTTATAATACCCCTCCAGTTGAACGATTTCAAACAATTAAACGCGTTCAATTAAAAGTAGGGTGGGCCAATTAGGAGACTGGGCCACCCCACGTGTATGTTTTTTATTTTTTAATTATATTTATTAAAATGGTTAGTTTTAACAGCTATTTTAAAATTGAATAAAATTTTTAATATTATTTTTTAAAAATAGTAAAATTATTATTTTAAAAGTAAGATTATTATTA
>JBBMKF010000058.1:2992362-3020145 GCA_037834155.1 Curcuma caesia
CATGTTTCAGGTTCACCTGCATATTGGTCTCCAGATGAAGTGGAAACATTGAACAGAGGCCTAATAAAGTATGTATGAGATCTACATATCATTACTTTTTATTAAAAATCTTTTCTTTTTGATTTTTATAGTGGTGGAGTGCCACAACGTCTTAGTTCATAGAAGAAAAAGTGTCATTGAATATTGAAAATCAGACTTGAAAAGGGAAGACTTCTGCAACATGTATTTCTGGTAACTGTTAGGAACCTTGTTGCCTAGGTCACAGTTTTTTCATATTTTTTCCTTGAACATTTTGCTGATCTTTTCATCTAAATCTTTCACAACAATTTTGTTCTTTCTGCTGTCTTTCACGCATTGGCATCTTTTGTTGCCTATGTACATTTTAATGTTCGCAGCTTAGCTGGTTCTCAAGCTTTTAGGATTTTCATTTCATGCTTGCCTACTAACCTGTCTATGAATCTACCATAGTCTTCCTCCAGTCCATCAATTATTTGTTTGTGATCTATAGTTTTGCAAGTGAATCAAGGATACAAAAGTTCACCAAGATAGCTGCTATGCTGCCTCGGAAGACAATAAGGGATGTTGCGTTGAGATGTCAGTGTATGATTGTAAGTTATTTTTTTGTTGTTATGGGTTGCCCCACTTTTCAACCATAGCTTTGTGTCTATTGGCATATGGACACTTTTGTATCATTATCTTTCACTTTGGATGTTATACTTCTCTTGCATTACAATTTTCAATATATATATATTTATTTATTTATTTATAAATTTAAAATTTCATCTTAAAACATAATGAAATTAGTAGATAGATTCCAAGTATTTGTTTGACTTTTTGTTTTGTTTTGGAAGTTTAGATGCGAAAGCTTGTAGACTACTCTGATATACTACATAAAATAATGGTGGACACATCTAAGTATTTATAGGGTGTAGGTATGCACACATCAATTGGATCTTTTTACAGACACTAGAAAGCATCTTATCATGTTCTCTACTTCATCCCCTGAAGATTTTACTGTTATGTTTCATATAGGTGACCTTCTAACCACGTCTACTCCCCACCAATCTTCTATGCTTCTTTTGGTGTGGGAGGTTATGATTAAGTAAAAATACAATCTGCAATTAAGCTTAGGCCATTGAAAAGGTTTGGTTAAATTTCCTCCACTTTAGAGATACCGTGCTTTGTAAGCAGAGGTGGAACACTATGAAGGTCTTTAGGTGCGTAAGGCACGAAGCAAGTTCGAACTCCAATTAAGTTGGAAGACTTTGGGAGATTCATATATATTAATTACAAAATTTGCAAGTTTCTTGCTTATTACTTGAAGCAGAAGTTTTGTAATGCACTCGGCTAAAGTGCTAGCTATCATATCTACAATTTACTATGTTTGATCTCATATTTATTTGATCTGTGTATCATCCATTTGAAGATTATATGCAAACAATGCAAAACAATATGATTGTAACCACAGGTGATAGTTTGTTATGAAGATTGATTTTGGTTATGGGAGTGTGTGACTATAAGACTTTCTATTATAGCTTTTTCAATCAATTGAAATTGGATCCAATCTATAAATCAAATCTCGCCTTCATTTGTAGTATACATAACTTTGCCTCTAGGATACGCTTAAAATATCTTATGGACTTCTATATTGTCAAATACATCAACTGGAAAAAGAGGAAAATTTTCAGCTAAATTCCTAGATGCCAAAGGCACACCCACCATGGGGCTCCAATACAATGACTAATTGTGGCCTTTTCATTTTATCTTCCAAGAAAGAAGATTTATGGAAACACGTAACACTAAAGATTGCTGCTTCAAAGCTTTTGACTATGATTTCATTAAATATTCTTAAACAGTTCAATATATAGAATGATATCTTAGGACTTTTGGTTCTGGAGCCGATGCTATCTATTAAGTTGTTGCATTTTTTTTCTGGTTTACCCTCTTTTACGGATTTCACTATACCTCTAACTGTATTGAACTATTCAATTGCTTTCTTCGTGTGAGGGGAAGCTATTCTAAATATTTTGTGCATATCTTATTTAATGTATCTATCATTTTCACATGTCAATATCTAATTATTTCATGCTAAAGATGAAAGGTTGAATGAGTGATTTATTAATCCATTTTGTTTTTTTTTTGACTCTTCTTAAGTTCTAAATACTTTGTCAATTGCATAATGCTTAACCCTAATAAAGAAAATGCTAGCTTGCTCAGTTGGTGATTTTGGAAGTTGTTGCCTAAATCTTTGGATTTGAATCCCAACTCCTAGAAGGAAAATATCATTTCAACAATCTTTATAATGCATGTTGCATTCAACCAAGCAGATTAATGATTCATTGGCTTAGCAGATTATATTTGTATGTTTACAAAAAGTCAATATGGCTGTAAGAAGCTAAAATGTACTGATTTAGATATGACTATTCTACATTGCTATAAATTTTGGTGCCTGATATTGATTCTCTAAAAGATTTTATGGCTGAGTTTGGAATTTGACTTGGGGCATTGAGTGTCTGAGACAAGTACCAAGGGTCGTTCAAGAGTTTGAGTACATAGATGCCACGATTTAGCTCATGATGTGCTATACTTTTGAAAAATCATAAAATGTGTGATCATTTTTTATTTTTGCTCAATTTTATGAATTGTAAAGTTATTGAAATCTTTTCCAGAACAAGGAAAATGGAAAAAGGAGAAAGACAGAAGAATATTATGAAACAAAAAAGATAAAAGATATGAAGGTAATGCCTAAGATTTTTTCTCATGGTTTGCCTTATCTGATATCTTATGAATGATTTTTTTTTCTGTATTTAATTGATCTTTCTTTTAGCAAAAATGAACGAGGATATCCCCACTATTCTATGTATTTCTTATGGTCAAGCATGTTGATTATACCCACATCAGTATTCAATAATAATAATTTTTTAGTGTAAATGGTGAATTATGAACAAAAAGGAAAGGTGTAAAAATGCCCATGACAACCCACCTGTTCGCGTTAGCATGATACAGTAAGGAGTTTATATACATCATCCTAAGGGGAAGGTGAAATTAATGACTGCATCGCTTGAGTGAGATATATTGTTGAGAATGTGATGATTTGTTCAAGCCAAGTAAACCAACTGTCTAAAGATGAGAGCCCTGTGGGTGTGGGCTTTGGAGTTCATATTTGTCTTGAGAGGAAGCTCAAGTAATTTTGGAATATTATGCTAATATGGCCATGTTAAAATGTGTCTATGGGGTGCACCATACGACACTAATCTATCAGTGTACAGTTGATATTTTTGGAAAAACGGGTGATTTATGTTAGCTCACCTCAGTTATTTATTTTGTTTGATGAATTATATGATATCAGGTAAAAAAAAACTAATGCTTGAATGCCTATAGGAAATTTTAGATTGTTTATTAATTGAATATGTTTTGCCCTTCATTCTTTTCTCTTAATGTGTTAGGAAAAGATGATGGATTTTCCTTCCACAAATACTTATGTGGCTCCTAAGTTACTAACAATGCATCATATGAGCATCCATGATCAGCTTCCATCTGAAGGTTCGCATAAAATTTCTTAAAAGTTGTTGGTTAGCACATTTTTATTAATTATTTTGGTTTGCATTTTATATTTTGACAAAATGAATTAGAATCCTTCATCTAGCAAATTTTACTAGTGTTCTCCATGAAATATCCGCATGCACACATCCTTATTACATTGTGTCTAGTATGAATGATTTCCATCTTGTGGTTCTTCCATACTTTCTGCTGTATTTGCCATCAAAAGCTATTACATATCCATTTTTTCTACCCATGGTATATTGTGAAGCTTTCTTTATTTTACTCTTGGTTTTCAATTTATATATCTTCTCAGTTACTTGTATCATCTGTATGAATGCGGTTCACCACATTTGGTTGGCAAAGACTGCTTACTCCACAACTTCCATCCTCAGGCCTCATTTGTCAACAGCTGGCAATACCATCATATCACTGATCGATTCATATTGATACTAGAGCAATGGGACAATACCTTGGTTGGATTTGGTCAATTTGGATTGGATTGTGTAATTTGTTTATCTCTCTCTGCCATGGAGAGCCTAAATGTCTTCTTGAAGATCTGTCATTGAAATATCATTCCGTGTACAGATAAAAGAAAGATTCTATCTTAAAGCCAAAGTGTGCTTGTATAGGTTTTAAATCTTTCAATTGTTATCGAAAGTGTACATCAGCATGTCACTTCATCTTGTTTCTTGTCATGTTAGTTCATATATTGTCAGAATGTTTACTACTTAATTGCTTCCATGATTCACTTTGGATGCAGAACTGAAGACTCTTCTGGAGAAAAATGAAAAATGTCTGAAGGAGATTGTAAGAAATCTTGAGGGAGTCATGGTTTGTTATCTTTTATTCTTTTTGTTATTGGCTTTTTATTCACATGATGATTGTCGTACATCTTCTTGCTTTCCGCTTTAGTCACAAGTTTGAAATTGTGCTTTGAGTTTCAGTTTGTATTAGCTTTGGCCTGAGATTGATTGGGCTGTTATTCGGCATCATGAATCATAACAAGGGTGCCCTGTTGGGCACTACTTTTGCCATTGTCTCTATCTTCCTCAATCGAATGATTTCACAAAAACTATTGAATTTTTCAATAGAATGTCCAAACCAACCTTAAACTTACCAAAATACAAGGTATAGCATGTTGGGTGTTGCTAGAGATTAATACATATTTGGTTTAACTTTTGCTGCACAAAAAGAAACTAAGAGAGGGGGGAAACTCTCTACTTGCCAATCTTTCATCTAGTATTTCTATTTAGGTAGGTTTAAGCCCTCTATTGACTATTTCGTAACACTGAATGCTTTTCCTAAACCATTGAATGGAAAACATAAAAGGCGAATGCGAAAAAGCTGCCTTTGATAAAACCTACGATAAATGTGTAGTAGTCCATACTTTTTCCCTCAACTAAAACAAAGAATAAACTACATCATGCTCATGATACATTTCTTTCTTTTGCTGACAAATATATTACCAATTTGACATGAAGGAACACGCTGAGCTGGAGAAGAAGTTCATGTGGTTAGTGTCGTATATGAAATATGGATCTTCCGTGGCATTGCATGAAATCATGATGTTTTACTAAACAATGAGGCTCCAATTTGAGATTTTGTTAAAAACCATAGTCAACATCTTAGTGTCTACCTGAGACATCTGGATTATGAGACTGGTTTGGTCAATAACAAAAAGGTTGGAAGTTTCTGACATATCATAATATCTAACATACTGGGTGCTTACTTTTCTATGAACAAATGGGTGTGCTGAAGCCACTTACTGCAAGAATGTTTAATGAGTATGATCACAATCAACTTTCTTATTCCTGCTACATGGGAAATTCAACATCTTATTCTCTTCTCTGGCTAGTTCAATTTTTGAGCATATTCAAGGAATATTTTAAGACCTTGATCTCCTTGGCATGAAGTATTGGGATGTTTCGCTTTGTTCTACATTTTTTGCAGCATCAGTATCACTTGTTTGTTCCAATAAATTATGAGTGCACATCCTTTAACACATTCCAGTAAGATTGACAAAATCATTTCAATGTGAATGCATAGGCTATACAGGAAAGTTGAATGAAGCTAGAGAGGTTGAGGGAATTTGCCCCCTTTGAAAAAAAAAAATATCGAAAAGTTTAAACAGAGCTGCTTCTATTTGGTTCATTGTCTAATTCCTTCATTTTTTTAGAATTTTGTTCTTTCATTATGCTATTAGTGGAGAGGCTTTAAATTTTGGAAAATATTTTTTATGTGGTTAGGGTGGTGAAGTGCAATTTTATCACCCTACAAGAGAATAGATCCGATGATCATGAGCAGATCTGATGTATTTGCCATATTTCTGATTTCAAAGTATTGATTGTAGGCCACGGGAAAAAGTAAAGATTTACCATAACTGAATAGGTAAGGATTAAAATGGCTGCCTTAAGTCATTTGTGCCTGTGTAGTTTATCCATGGAGCTAATTTGCAGGCGGCAAGCTATTCACATGCTTTCTGGTCGGAGAACATGAAAACAAGGTGCCTAAACATCGTGCCATTGACATCCTGTGCCAGCATGCCATGATCCTCATGTACATGAAACGTGCTATGACTGACATTGTTCTGTTGCTGTCTTGATCATCCTTGTTCAGTTTTCCCTCGCCTTTTCAGCTTTCCTGGTTATCGTTATCGAACATGTTTTCTCCATATTGCAGATGCAAGATAACATAAGTTTGTTTCATTGCATGAGAAATAACATTGCCACACTGGAGAATAGGTAGTAGTATGCATTCTTTTGCTTTCTTTTATCTCCAATCTTTATAAACTGATTCTCTTTCGATCATAATTTCTGAAACATGAAACTCTTTCTCCAGAATAACAATTCTCTCTCGAGGAATGAACCAGCTTCCTGGGTCACTGAGACAGATACCTTCCATGCCGGTAACCGTAAATGATGGGCTTCTCAGCAGTCTTACACCTCTAGATGAGCATGTAAGTTCTGTTTCTCTTATTGTTTCCCTAACTGAAATTACTCTTCATCTGGGTACATCAGAACCTGAACCTTCTGATTTGATCCTTGTGCCATATAATCTATCATTTTGATTATCAAAAGATTACTCAACGTTGGTAACTTAGATAAACCAGAAAGACTGATCATGAGTTTGAAATTGCTTTGTTGTCAACATCATCTATCATCTTCTTTCTTGACTCTTGGTTTTTCTGATAATGATGAAGCTTATGACTGATACTGAAGAATTTTAGATGTTTTTAAGATTCGATGCTCTTCTTGTTAAATCTGGTTGATGCAATACTACATTGATTAAGCGCAATTACACCTTGATTGTACCATGGATGGATAATGTAACTTCAATAAGATCTATTAAATCATTTATCTATCGATTGCCTAATGTAGGAGGTACGATAAATCTTTATATGAACTTGGATAAATGTCCCTAGATTCCATTTTTCATCGCATACCAAATGACTATTTCTTCTGTTTAAGTTAATTGTACTAACTCACTAAGTTGTTGACATGTGATTTGCAAGTTCATGGTAGATGGTTTATCATTCAATATTTTGGTTAGCCGCCTAACACCAATTTCATTTTAGTTACTTGAAGCCGGATCCAGCATGCTTTAGACCTCCCGAGAGAGGATGATCTAATGAGCTCGTTGTAAAAGATTCTTTAGAAAATGCTACACAGGCTCACTCAGTCTTCTACATTTAAGTTTTCCGATGAGAAGACCTGAAGGAGAACCAGAGAGGTACTGAACCAAGCTAGAGGCAACAAAAATGTCTCCTCCAGGGTTATTCTTCTATCGTTGCCTTCAAATTTCTCATCCAAAAAATTTGTATTTATTTGTTGCATCAATGGGAGTTATATGTTTGGTTGTAAGGAAATAATGGTTGATTCTTTTTTTCGTTGCCTTGCAATCTTTCTTAGTTTTTCTTGGATTAGTCTCATCTAGATGTCAAAATATTCTATGATCTTTTCTTAAAATGTTTTTAGATTGAAGTAACTAGTCCAATCTAAATATCAAAATATGCTTCACAAGATTCAAACTAGGGTCTAATACCAAAGGTTCCTATTGCATGTCATAGTGTTCTTATAATTTTCTTCGATCTAATAGAATTGAATGACCTCATGGCTTTTTAAAGTTTCTTCTTGTTTCTATTTGTTCATGGTAATTGTCATAGGTAAAACACAATAAAAAAGCTTGGAACTCACTTGAGGGAAGTCGATTGAAAGGTCGAAGTGAGGTGGGATTAAGTCAAAATTGGTTCTATTCGGGTTTAGCGTGAAAGTTGGTTGAAGAAGATGTGTTTGGTCAAGGTGGTTTTAGTTCAATTGGGATCGATAGGGATTAGATTGAAGTGGGTTGGATAAGATGGAAATTAGGCAATAGTTGGAAGGTGGATGTTTTACAACATCCTGAAATGCGGAAGATGTTTTTAGTAATAAGTTAGAAAATTTGTGTTTTTTTTAGCCCTCGAGTTTATGATATAGGGTGGGTTTTTTAGACAATTAGAATTCAAATCTCACCCATGATATATTATATCTAGGAAAATTAAAAATTTTATGACATTGAATCGTTCATTAAGATCTATATGTATTTTTTAATTTATTAAAATTTTTTATAAAATTAATTTCAAAATTAATCGAATTGTAAGACCAGGAGAGTGTTTTCAATAGGGAGATTTGAAAATTGATGTGAAAGGTGGAAGCCAGGTCAATTTATAAAATTATTTTTTAAAAAAATTGCCAAAAAAACAATCAATTTATATAGAATAATCAATCATTAGGACAAGCAATCTTCACTATAACCTTCATAAAATATTAGAACAGTAACGTTGAACGCAGTTCAGATGGAATAAGTCTCTACATTTTCAGCAAATGACAATGTATTCAAAAGATGAACAAGAAAGTTTTATTACTGTTTACTCGATGAAACAGAAACAAACAAACAAACAAAAAAGCAAATACCAAGATTGATAGTATCAATTTTCACGAAGAGAATACACCTTTGAGATGGAACCAAATGGGCACACATAAATCCGTAATTACTTACAGCCACCTATCAAGTGCTTTTAATATACACGTACGTGAGAAGTAATATTCATTCTAATAAAAAGGAAAACCGATACACGGGCTATCTTCTCAAAGAGACAAGTTTCAAGTAGCAGTCTTAACCGATTCTTTTTCATCAATTTTTTCATTTACCAAACCTGCAATTCCAGTAGCATCGTTAAGCTTGTCCTCATCAACATCTTCAGGGTTCTCTTTGACTGTCGCTAAACTGCTCGTGATAGCATTCTTAGTAGTTAAACTAGTGTTGTTCTCACTTTGATAGGTGTTATCGCTATATGGTGAAGAGATAGGTGTGTCCTTTCCAGAATCAATACTCATTTCATGTTCCTCCTTATGCCTTTGCCCATTTAATCCATGGCAGTGGGGGCAGTAATAGGTAATGTAGGGAAAATCCTCTTTCTTGGCTAAACCTGCACATATTCGACCCATAAGTCTTGCGAAGATGAAGAGAGCTACAATCATATATCTACATTTGGACGAAACGAGGTAGTACTTTAATCACTCACCATTGTGCATGTGACAGTGGGCACAAATCAGCGCATAGCACTGAGTTGGATCCTCTCCCACGAGCAAGGCTGCAATTCGAGAAAACCAACTCCCTTCGCTGAAGATTGAACCTTTAAAGTGTTCCACAACCCTAAGGTTCGGAGAGCTAATTCCCTGATTGGTAGTGGCAAATTCATTAAAGGCATCATCAATTAACTCAGATGTACTGCTCCTAGAACTGGAAGCTCCTGCATGTGATGATGGCTTCCTGTTACGTAAACCGGAAGATTGCACTAGCTCAACATCATGACTTTTGCCTGATGGATCTGAAATGTCTTCTCCTACTTGGAGTTTTAAGCCGGAATCTGCACCAAGCTTAGATACCAAAACAGTTGCTGCAGCTGCCTTTGCAGCAGGATCGAGATCATACCTCTGGTTTAATGTTCTTCAATCAGTAAATAAATCAAAGAAGTTATACTTCTATCATACTTGAACAAACTTTAGAATTTATCCGACAGAGGTTGAACGCAAGGAGTGAAAGTTTGGTGAAATACAGAAAGCACATGACAGGAAGGTATTGCTGATGTTTCAAATGTAAAAGCATAACCAGTACAAGATCCAGGAAGCAATATAACAACAAGAATGAGACCTGAATAAGTTGTTGTGTACTGTAATAATTTGTTTTCTCCTTGAGCTCGTCAATTGTTTCTTTCCTCTCAGCACGAAGCCTTTCAAGGGTTTTCTGGTCCTTCTTATCAACTGCAAAGAAAGTGCAATGGATTTTCAATGGTTAAAATTAAAATATACTATTGTCGAATGCACAGTTTGGCAACATTTCTGTCATACAACAGAAGAGCATGAAAATCAAATAAGTAAATCATCAATTGGGTTGAATAAGATATGATATCCTAAGCTTCTCATACCATGAGATCAACCACCAAGTTTGGTAGTAGAACATCATTTTTAGAAAAGTCAAACAAAAAATAAGAAAATGAGATAACCAAATTGAAGAGTGATAAACTAGACTAATATTTAAATATTTATGAAGCTAAACCCAACTATCAATAACAACCCAACCAAACTACAAAAGTAATACTACTAATGAAGCTATAAGAGATTCAACACCAAATCAAATTGAAACTCACACAGAAATATTGATGAAGCAGAGGATAACTATTTCGCACAAAGGAAAAGAACCTCACAGATTAATCAAATTGAAATTTTATTGGCTGAAAGATCAAAAATGCATGAAGAGATACAATTTGAACAAGAAGATGAAGAATAGATTAAGGAAAACAAATTTCATGAGACCCTCCCTCATAATACAACTTTAACAAGACAAAACTTCGCAGAGGAGAATGCAAGGTGGATTCTATTAGAGACTATGAAGAGATAAAAAGCCATTGGAAGGTGTAGGAAGAGGAGCCTAAGCTAGAAATTATAGAGATCAAGGAAGCAGCCCTCATAGTTGATGCAAATCTAGGATAAGATGTAGAACAAGCATTGAATGAAATTTGGGTGATATAGAAGGTAGTCAGAGTGGTGCAAAGCAGCTTCTACATTAGGCAGAAGCACCATCTTTAGGTGGCACGCTTGTAGAGGAGTGTCATGAGAGGGACTAACTTGGGAACTCTTTTAAAGCAAGATGAATATCTATTTAGGAGAACTAAATTGGGAAGTTAAGCAGTCTAACAAAAAGGATGAAATTGAAGATATTTTACCCTTTAAAAGCCATCAAGGAAGTTGCATGTTGAGTTGTCATCATTAGCACAAGGTGACAAGAATATGAGAGAAGAAGAAGAATGAGGAAAGAGAGAAGAGAAGGTGGATGAGGGGAGATCGTGACCTAAAAATTCTACCATTTTAAGCATCAGGAAAGGAATAATTCTATTTTTATTGTTGTAAATGGATAATTATATGTATATATATACCACTCAATAATAAAAGACTCAAACCTAAACTAGCATTGTGGGATAAACCACAACTTATACCTGATTGCTCGAATCCATTTAACAAAAGCAATCAAGCCATTTTCTTAGAATACATATAAAAAGAGTTCAACAACCATTGTTGATAATTGATAAACTACGGTCTTCCAAAACATTGCATAGACAATGCGACATTTTGAGTCACTTGGAAAGAAAATGTTGCATCATATTCTAATACACAAACAAAGTAGCTTGTTTATTTATTTCGTTGCCCTAATCAATTACATCATGCATAGATAAAAAGATTCAAATGCTTAGAGGCTGAAAACAGTAGTCCTGTGACACATTAGGGGAACATGAGTTGTTATCAAGATTAGATTTGAGATCTAATGAAATCACCTATAAATCTGACAACCATCTCTTTTTATGGTCTAAGTGGCTGGCTAAATTTATATATTTCAAATAAATAGCACATTGATAGTTTTTTTTATGATAACCAGTAGGAATTATTGTGTTCTCTTTGTGCAATTAATACACTCACTTATGTGCATGACTTGCAAGAAATGTGGAAAAGGTCAACAAGTTTAGACAATGCAAACAAAGTTTGTTTTGCAGAATAGACTGTAAAAACAATTAAAGCTGAAAGATAAGATGCAAAATAGACTAATGTTGGGTGAAGAGTTTAAGATACTTACACAATCTTGTGAGTCTCAGAAGTGAGGAGTAGACAACAGTTGACAAGACAGGTATTATAAACATAGGCAACACACGCATAGCTCTGATCTTCCAATCCAAATCTTCTGATCTTGTACTAGCTATAGCATAGCTCACAGCTACAACCTGGGAAGTGGAAAGGTTCGACCAAATTTTACTACGTTAAAACATGGTTCATGCAACATATTATGATCTATATTAGCAATCTGCTAAATACATTCAATTAAAGCAAGTAATTAAAATATTCAAAACATCAGACGAATTGGACTTTTGCAGCTCATGAAATACCACATACTGACTTCATTTAGTTATCTTGTGGATTAGTCAACTTGGAAACTTAGATGCTGGTTTGGAAGAACTGTTTCTACTGTTAATCAGGATAGCGGCATGCTAACATGGATGAGAAGCAGTACTGCTATATCTGCAATTGAAAAATATATTGAGAAAAATAATAGAAGGGGCACCTTACTACATCAAGAACCAATGCTGTGAAAATTTCATATTTCCTCTAAAAACACAGAATTATTATCAACGAGATTTCCCCAAGAAGAATTCGTATAAAGTTACAGTAAACATAATGTTTTGGATAGGTATTTTTTTCCATTAATCATTGCTAGCCAAAGTAATCGAGCATTCCTTTGATGTCTTATTTGTGGACGTTTACGAATTTGTTAAATCAGCATTCCATTTCCACGCTCTTTAATACACTAGATCTTCCACCTCGGTATCCGACTCGTTGACAAGAAAAGTCGATCCACATAGAAAAAGATTCCCATCTACGGATGTCAAATCAAATTCTGTTTCTGAAGGAATCACAAAAGCGAAGATCAGACAGAAACCCCACCTCGATAATCACTGAGAGGAGGATGACATTCCTGGCGATCTTCCGCGACGACTGCGCCCTTCTCTTTAACCGGGCGTGGATCGATGCCTCCTCCTTCGATATGTGCTCCAACTTCTTCTGGATGTCATCGTCAGCTGCAAAGATCCCTCTCAAGAGCCGGGAGACGAAGCCCCTGCGCTGCTGCCGCTTTGGCGTCAGCACGGCGTCGGTATCACCGACGGGGGAGGAAGCGGTTTCCTCCGCCATCTACGAGATCTGGTACTCGGTCGAATTGGACGGGAATGGGTCGGAGAAGAGAGGAAGAGAAGGATCCAAGGGAAAGTCGGAATGGAACGGCGAGGACGACGACCCCGTTGGGTTTGCGAAGCGGCTTCTTGGTGACCAAGAATCTGGGATGCAGCCACGTAAGAGAAATAATAATTCGTTTAATTAGTTTGAGTTTTATAAAATAAAAATAAGTTTGATGTATGTTTTTAAAATTTCCCTTATGTTTAAAACATATTAAAATAATACCCATCTTATTTTCTTATTTAAAAATATTTTTTATTCTAGGATGTTAAGGTGGCCGAGAAGACTGAGAAATTTTAATAATTATTTATCAATTTAGATGAAATTTACCATCTCACCAAATTAACATGATCGATTCTACGATCATTTATGAAAAGATAAATCGAGAAATTATAATTGACTACAATGAAAAAGGACATTATCTCAATTTCACTGATTCAACACGATCGATTTCACAATCATTTATAAAAAGATAAATCGAAAAACTACAATTGACTACGATGAAAATAGAAAATTATCTCAATTTTATCAAAATTTAATTTTTATCCACTTCAAGAACTCTATTCTATCGTAATAAATCATCCCGAAAACTATTTATCAGTTTCTACACATACACGTAACAAAGTGAATTTAATCACTAAATGGAATTGTTGGGTGAGCTTTTATATAAGTATTCAATTCAATTTTTACTCCCGATTCAATCCTATAAAAAAATTTATCAATATAAATCGAAAAAAATACTGACGATGACTCATCTAAAAGATTAACATTCTTAAATCTATCATCCTACTCCTGAAAAAATCCCAATAATACATCTCAATTATGACTCCAAGTTTAAGTGCTTGATTAACCATCGAAAGACCATGCATCATCTGGAAGTTGTTAGAGCTTATACATTTACGAATGACTCGACTGGTAAATGAACTTATTTTAAAGCATCATTGGTAACTGCACTCGGTGTACATAAAAGTCAAAATCATCTCGTCATTGATATAAATAATGAGAAATCTTCATCATAGAAGAGTTGATCATGTACATCTGTGGAACACACCAAACCGAAATACATGGTGAAACCAAACAAATCCCAACGATTTGGAATTGCTTACACGTATCTTCTCCGGCCATTGGAAAACGCATAGTAAAATCAAGTAACATACGGAAAACCATGGGAAACAAAGTAAGAAGCTCCACGGAGTAAAACAGTTTGTCCCAAGTCAGGAGAAGAATTGTTCCAAACTAGTAGAAGTGAATACATTTGGTGCTATTTGTCCTGATTCCATTTGAGAAATATATAGTTGGAATCTGATGAATCGCTGTTGGCAACAGGTACACTATCTCAGTCACGTTTTCGATAAATAAATAAATAGATCCGGACGAGAATATAAAAACTAACTAAAGCAAAGAGCTTACTGAAAGCTGAGAGATTATATCGAGGTTTGAATCGATATGCCAATCTGCCTCCAGTTGGCGCACAAATGAGATTCGCCCAGTTTCAGTGCTACAGAATAGTACCTGGGGAAAACTCAATGCAATAAAATTTCACAATGTTCGAATACCAACAGTTGTTTATGGTAAAAAATAAAAAAACTTGTACTTTCTAGTAGTTCCCCTTGTGATAATAGAGATCATGATTGTTCAAAGGTTTCTGGCATCAATATATTTCACCATAGTTAACTGCTGAGGGGATGCATGTTGCAGCATAAAACAACGTTATCTTCATGTTTCAAGTACCGTTATCATTCAAACATTATATTCAATGTGCCTGAAACGAGTTAACTCCAACAATTTGAATAAACAAAAGAACGATTTTGTTTGTTATACGAACTAACATTAAAATAACTAGCTTTCCGTCAGATAAGTTTAAATGTACAAGGAATTCCTCTAACATTTGGCCAACGAGCATAACTTCTCATATTCAATCTTCCCATTAGAAGTCCAACTAGAGTGCTTTCTCGAACTAGTATTGAAGACGGAATTTGGTATGTTCATATTCTTCGACCTTTCAATGGTTTAATAACAAACTGACATTGTTCAACCTGAATGCTCTCAAAATAATTGAAAGAATAATAAAGAAACTTGTCTCACACGACAAATGGCATGAAATGTTTCACTTGTTCTTCTAACTCAAACATACAATTACCAACTGCAAGTTCTTCTGCAATCTATCTTCCATTGTGTATGATGGAAAGGGAAAAAAAGGAAAATCAAGGATGTTAGAGTTTGGTGACCCGAATTCTGTCTAATTCTGCTCGAAAAGGTCGCGGTGCGACATATATGGTGAAAACCAAATTATGACAGGTCTCAGACCGATATGGATCGTTCCCTATTTCAAAAGCTTATTGCTAGGGTTTCTAATGTTATTGAGAAAATACAAAGACTGTGTCATCATTGTATTCCACCTTTGATAGTGAATTTTCTCTTCTCTGTCCGTGAATTTTTCCGGTCAAAGGTTTTCACGTAAATCTGTGTGTTCTTTATTTTTCTTGTTGTCTACTCTTGCCTTAATCTCGTAACCAAGGATCTGAGAGGAGATATGAAAACAGATTATTAACAAAAATAATTTGTACCTTGTCCTTCATCAAACCACCAGATTGGAAAATTCCAGAATTCTCAAGTGCAGAAAGAACTCTTTCCTGCAATAAAAAACAGTCACAGATACAAAAAAAAGCACATGAATTAACCAGAAACTGTGAAATTGATTTCCAAGAAAAAAATATGCAGCGTTGCACAATCCCACTGCAATTTTGTACAAAACAACAAATCAGCTCAGTTACATATTTAAATAAAAAAGTAAAAGCAAGTTTGTCTAACAAACATTTGTAGCACTCATGAAAATATATTTTTACATGTCATTCAATTGAGATCCGATTAATATAATCTACAAAAACTAGAAGAGATGTCCGGATGAGAAAAGGAAGATATGATAACGGATTCACACTATAAAAGAGACACACTTATGTAAGAGTTTACCTTGTTTAATGGAAAATTGTGATCATAAATAAAGAAGCATTTTATCATATCAAATTGAAATCTCACCGAGTCAAACAGCAAGAAATAAAATCACCATAACCACAGAATTCATTGAGTAGTAATATGATTTAACAAAATACACGACAAAAAGTGTGAGCTTAGTTTCATTTTATGAACAGCCTTAAAATAATAGATTAAACAAGCTGTTACCTCACTCTCATCATCAAGGACAGTTTCCATCAAATACAGGTCACAAAGTTTAGAAATTTCCTTGACCACTTCAAGCACAGGGAGCCTAACGGTAGCATGTTTCTACAAGATTTGTGTCCATTGGGTTCCTCAATAAATTTAGGTCAGAAAGAAGATCACCAAAGCACATTCAAATCATTAACCTGAAGCTCTTCTGGGGTTTTCTCCCTGAGGATTACTCCCAGAAGCTGGCAAGTAATCTGTCGAGGACCAAAGAAAAGGAATTAGAGAACAAAACAATCAAGTTTATAAACAAAGGATCATTCCAAAATGTCAATAGGCAAAGCCAGGAATGTCTTAATCAGTAATACAAATTGTTCATGTCCACCCATCTATATCAAAGAGAAACAGAATATAACCAAGTTAACTTGATGGAAATGCTCGTAAGATTACTTATGTAAGTAAGCTGAGTAGGACATGAGTAATTACAGTTTTCGACATGCTGGTTCTGGATCCAAGTGATTGAGAAAATAGGAGGTGCAAGCAAATGCTGACCTCTCCTGATGAGTAAGTTCATATTGATCCTCAATTGCTTACTGGGAGATGTGCAATCAATGTTGATGGTATTGTAGCGCATTAAAAACCTACTAGCCAGAAGGAACACACCTGTTGGATACTTATCTAAATAGGATATTGTATGATCAAACATGACCCTAAGTAAATGCGACAACCTTAGGAGCACCAAAATTTTGCATCATCTGCAAATCACTGCGCATATTGGTAATAATCATAAAGCCCAGTCTATAGAGGGAAGCCTAAGTTACATCCACCTAGATTGTGTACTTGATTGCACATTTTGCCCTAGATTGCTTGTAGATAGAAATCAAGCATAAGATGAATACAGCCACAGCAACAAAAGTGATTCTGAAGTAAACGAAGCTCCTATCTTCTGAAACTCACCTAGCATACTGGTAATAATCAGAAATCCTGGTCTATAAGCACTCAGTATGTAAAGCCTCAGGATGCCTAAGTTAGACCCGCCTAAACTGTATGTTTATTTGCACATTAGAGCCTAGATTACTTGTAGACTGAAATCAAGCATACAGATGAACACGACCGTAAAAGAAAAGTGGTTCTGAAGTAAACAAAAAAATGTAGAACGATTTCATCTGTTCTGATTTCATACCCTTCGGTAGCCACCAAGTCTCTTCCTCACGATCTGTCCGAGAGTTAACTACGATAGTTCAAAATGAAGAAGAAAAATTAGAGACCGTCATCGAAGATTCCAAACCCCAAAGCCAAAGGAGAATTCAACCTCAACAGCAGACGCAACAGTTTCAACCGCATTCGCATCCTTCAACGGCCCAACATACAAGTCTCCTTCCGAGGCCGGAGAATCATCCCCAGCCACGGCTTGACTCGTCGAAGTAGAACCCCTATGTTTGCGACGACCACCAACCCGCCGTCCAGGCGACGGCCTCAGGAGCTTCCAGGCGAAAATGCAAGCGATGGCTAAGCCAGCAACGGCTCCAAGAGAACCGACGCTCTAGAAGATCAAATCGGAGACTGATCGAGGTGGGAATCTTTCGGGGTTAGGTTCAAAAGGACACGATTTACCTTGTGGTGGACGGCGAGGGCGAGGACGCCGGCGATTTTGCGATGGAGGAGGCGCGAGAGGCGGCGCACGAGGGCGCCGACGTTGTCCGCCACGCGATCCGACATGGTAAGAGGAGGCTCGCCGACGTCGAAGGGCGAGGCGATTCTTCCGCTTGGATTCGCCGACGATTAGGGCGAGGAGCGGGGAAGAGGAAAGGCCAAGACTGTCGACTGTGCTAGTCGAACCAGTTAACCGACGCCCGCTCCTTGATGAGTTGGCCGTCAACGGAACTCGTGACTTAACTCGTACAAAGTCCTCAATGTCAGTTTTATCGAAATCGCGTTTCTTAATTTCACTTTGGAAAAATTCCCTCAAAGACCTTAATTTTTCATAAATACCACCCTAAATTCCCTCTTAATTTGTATGTGGCAAAAATAAGAAAAAGTACACTTATTTTCAAACACTCATTATCCTATTTTTTTATTTTACAATTATTATAGTAACTACAATCATAACTAATATACAGTACGTCAATTTTATTAAAATTATTATATATAATTAATATTATATCAAAATGCTTTTGTATAAAATTATTATTGTTCTTAAAAAACAAAATTAATGATACCCAATATATTTATTCTAAAAATCTCTTTATTCTAATACTATTGTAATAACTATAATGCAACTATTATTATATATAAAGGTAATCAACTTAATCAAATCAAAATTATTACATAAAGAATATCAAAAAAAATTTATCATTAAAATTGCTTAAACATTATCAAAATCACTAAGTTTAAATAATTTAATAGGTTGATAAAAAATTATTTGATAAAATAATGCTTTGTATATAATAATTTTGATTAAATTTAAATAATTTTATTTTATATGGAATCAATCATGATTAATTGAAATAAAGAAATTTTCATAATGAAAATATATATTAAAGTATTATTTGAATATATTTTTAGAAAAATATCCTTTTTAATGATAACAATAAAAAAAAATATTTCAAATAAGCGTTATGGCAAAACAATCATATAACGAGGGTTTGATTCTCTCGTTGAACATCAAATATTTACTGTACTCAAACTATTCATGAAGTTGGATTGCCACATCAAGATTCACTATGCTTTTCGGATTTAGGTAGTGGTTAATTTGTGAGATCGAGTCATCTGCCTTGGTAATTAAAAATTAAATATCTAATTAAATAAATAAATAAATAAATAAAAATAGAAAAGAGGCATTTAAAGTATAAAATAAGGGGCGGAGCACTTTTTTTAATCGATAAAAAGTTTTTCTTTATTTTCTATCGTATATTTTTTATAAATAAAAAAAGTATATATATTTTTAAAAAATATTTAATAAAATAAGATGCACTAAAATAACAATATTTTAAACATAATATTGCATACAGTGGTAGTCCGGGCCGCGAGTTTGCATCACACGCGCAGCTAAAACCCATAGAACCCTAATGTTCCTCTTCCTTCGGAATTCTATACCCGAACGGCCTCTCCGATGATTCCTCCGTCGCCAAGCCGGAATCTTTGATCCTCTTGATGCGCCATTTGCCTCGATTTGGATCATTCCTTCGGTGCCCTAACGTCCTGTCTCTCGCCCCTGCCTTCTGCTCCTCCTCCTCCTCCACCGCCGCCGCCGCCGCCGCCGCGGCTGTTGAAATTGATGACTCGTTTCCTATTGTAGAGAACGACGACCGTCCTGCTTGTAATTGCTCTGACCGGAGCTCCTCCGGGTTGGGATCTCATCTCGTCTTGCGAAAGCTGCGATCTCTGAGGCGAAAACCCAACAGAGCTCTTGCTTACTTCAATCGTATCGAGGCTCTCGGATTTCACCACGACCGCTCGACCTATTCGTCTATTGTAAGAATCTTAGCGAACTCTTGCCGATACGAGCAGTTGGTGACTGTATTTGGGAAATTGATATCTTCAGGTAGGGAGAATGCTGTCGAGGTGTTGGCGCTATTGGGTGCCCTTGTGCCGACATTAAACGATTCGCCTTCGTTAAATTGTGCAATTGATTCGATGATAATATCCTACACCTCTTATCGGACAATTGTAGAAGCCGTGGATGTGTTCTTCCGGTTGATTTCACTAGGTTTTGCTTCATCCCCATGGTGCTGCACGATATTGATCAAGTCTATTGCTGAAGATGGTAACTTGACGTTGATGATGGAAGTTTACAACCTCTTGAGGGAATCAGGGATTAGTTTGCATTCTAGTTTATTTTTGGTGGTGATCAAGGCTCTGTCTCAGGCGGGGAAGATTGATGAAACACTTAAAATACTCAGCGAAATGGAGGAATCTGGATTAAAGCCTTCTCCCCGAGTTTACTCGACTATCATAAAGGGTTTGTGCACTTGTGGAAGATATGAAGCTGGTTATGCAGTTCTTGAAGAAACCTCAAGAAATGGAGTAGATGTGGATGTTTTGAGCTATAACAGGGTGATTGGTTGCTTGTCTAAAGATAGAAGACTACATGAAGCTGAAGATCTTTTGAAGAAGATGATAGGAAGAGGTGTACACCCAGATGTGTACAGTTACAGATTTCTTATTCAGGGTTACTGTGAAACAGGGAATCCAATAAGAGCTCTGAATTTTTATGAGGAAATGTATTCTAAGGGCCTCAGACCAGATGCCAGCATTGCAAGCTTCATCCTTCTTTGCTACAGCAAGTTGGCTATGGATTCTGAAGCATTGGTGTTCTTCGAGAGGGTGAAGGCCTCTGGGCTTTATGTGGATGCAGTTCTTTATGATATTGTTGTAATTGCTCAATGCAGACTGGGCAGAATGATAGATGCAGCAGAGACGTTCCGAGAAATGAAGAATAAGGGCTTCATTCCCGACAAGATCCACTATACAAATTTATTAAATGGATATTGTCGCAAGGGAGAAATGTATAATGCTCAGAAGGTATTTGCTGACATGGTGAAGAATGATGTTGAGCCTGATCTTTTAACTTACAATGCGCTTGCTGGTGGATTTTGTAGGAATGGATTTGTCAATGAGGCATTTAAACTTTTAGATTATATGTTGAATAGAGGCTTCGAACCTAATGCTCTCACCTATAGTGTGGCTATTGATGGTCTGTGCAGAGCTGGGAATCTGAAGGAGGCAGAAATGCTTTTTGAGATATTGGAACAAAAGAAAATTTCTCAGTGCACTATTCTTTTTAGTGCAATGATTTGTGGGTATCTGGAATCTGGTTGCACAAAAAAAGCTTATGTGCTTTTTGTTAGACTTCGTAAGCAAGGGACCATTGTTGATGATATTGCTCGCTCGAGGCTTATAACCCAACTGTGTCGGGAAGGGGACATCGAAAGGGCTTCCTCTGTCTTCAGGTCGATTCAAGAGATGCAAATTGTGCCTAATGAGGTTTGTTATAATAATCTGATTGCAGCTTATTGTCAGGTGGGAGATATAGGCAATGCTCGGCTTTTGTTTGATGATTATGTAAACCGAGGCTTTTCGCCTGATGTTATTTTGTGTACATCCATGATAAGTGGATACTGCAAGACCAACTGCTTTCAAGAGGCACATGAGTTGTTCTGTCAAATGATAGAGCATGATATCAAACCTGATGTTGTCGCATATACAGCAATCTTGGATTGTCATTTGAAGGAAAATTTGCACAAAGCAAGGTTAGGCCACAACAAGGAGAAACAGAAAACCAAAGCCTGGGAAATATTCTGTAAATTGGCCAATAGTATGAAGACTATGGAAGTCGAGCCTGATACTGTCTGCTACACTGTGTTGGTTAATTGGCATTGCAAGATGGATTATCTCGAAGATGCTCGTAAACTAATAGACGAGATGTTTGGAAATGGGATTGCACTTGATGCTTATGCATATAATGCTCTAATCTCTGGATATTGCAACCGAGGAGATATGGAAACAGCTAAAAACCTGGTAGAGGAAATGCAAAGTAGAAAAATCCAGCTTACAAAGCTTACCTTCTCAATCTTGGCTGAGAAGCTCAAGATCTAGCAGACCTAGTGTACCAACTCACATGGAATTGTTGTGGCAAAGATTTGCTGAACACCATACATAACTCTGAAATTTTGTGTACAATGGGATTGATACTGGATTTCTGACTCCTGGTTGTGTTATTTCTGCCCTAATTCCATCATTTTCAACCAAAGCAATTTCCAGACCATCACAGCACATGCATCACAGAGTATGTGCAGGCTCACTTTGTTAACACTACATTATTGTATTATTCTCCCAAATATTGTTAGCTGCAGGAAGAAATGGTGATTTATTCTACCTGCATTATTTGAAATTCCTCAAACTGTAATTGTCTTCTTTGTTTATGAAGATAAATCATTCTAGTTTTCTGGTTGAAGAGTTGAAGAATTGGGAACTGCAGTAGAGCTTCTGGTCAAGAATGGAATCAGCAATCCTCAATTGTATAGAGAGCAAACCATTGGCACCTTGAGAAATTGGGTTAAGTTTGCTTGAAGGTTATTTATACTGTGAATTTAAAAGATGGATGATAGTGAAATTATTTATATATATATTCGATACGAATTCAAAATTTTTAATATGAATTTATGAAATTCTTTAGGATCGCTAACCAATCAACTAAATGTAATTTTAATAAAAAAAATTAAAATAAATATATAATAAAAGCAAATTTATGCCGGAAGGCAGGGCCGGACCCCACAGACACTCGACACTCAACTCGTCTCGCTTTCCATTTTCCGTTTCATCGTCCACGTCGCTCTCTCTTTCTCTCTCCGCCCTTTTATGGCCTCTGCGTGCAACCTTTGCGTTGCGCCACAGAGAGCGCTTCCCTCCGGCGAGCGTTGACCGATGGAGACCGTCCCCTCCGACGATGACGACGAGGAGTTCGCCTCCGATCTCCACAGTGGCCGCTGCGGCACGTACAGCCCCAGTGACGACGTCAGCGAGTCCGACTCCTCCACCTGCTGCCTCCCCTCTGCTTCGTCTCCCTTCGCCCGCTCCCTTCCCCCGCATTTTCTCTCTTTGGATCCCAAGCTGGAGAAGAGGCCATCCGATTTCTCCGGTTTGTAGTTTCTACTCTGCTCTTCGCCCCCTTCTCCGCTAAAACGTGCTTGTCTTCGAGATCTGGAACTGAGAGAAATTGTGCCCTCCCGGTCATTTCTTCTTCAGAAGTGGAGATGATGAAGGAACTATTTGCTAAGCTTCTTCTCGGCGAAGACATGTTCGGCGGAGGCAAAGGAGTCTGCACCGCTCTTGCTCTCTCAAATGCCATCACCAATCTTTCTGGTGAGATCCAATCTTCCTCCATTTGGCTTGCGTCGTTCTTCTTGCAGCAAAAGCATTTCTTTTACTGAATTTGGGTACTCAGCCACCGTGTTTGGGGAGCTCTGGAGATTGGAACCTCTGGCGCCGAAGAAGAAGGCGATGTGGCTGCGAGAGATGGATTGGCTGTTGTCTGTGAGTGATTCCATTGTGGAGCTAGTCCCTTCCGTGCAAGAGTTACCTGGTGGGGGCACCTTTGAGGTGATGGTCTCTCGTCCTCGGCCTGACCTCCACATGAACCTTCCTGCGCTCAAGACGCTTGACGCCATGCTGATTGGGATGCTGGATGAGTTCACGGACACTGAATTCTGGTATGTGGATGGGGGGATTTCAGTTGCTGATGCGGATGAGGATGGGAGTGGCTCCTACCCATCTTCTTCCGTCGGCAGGCCGTCATTGCGGCAGGAAGATAAATGGTGGCTACCTTGCCCCAAGGTCCCGCACGAAGGCTTGTCCGAGGATGCAAGGAAGAGGTTGCAGCAATGCAGGGAGTGTGTCAGTCAGATACTTAAGGCAGCCATGGCCACTAATAGTGGGGTGCTTGCGGAGATGGAGATCCCTGATGTCTATATTGAGACCTTTCCTAAGGTATAGATTATGATGATTTACTTTATTGTTTGATCTATCTATCCTACATTGAATTCCAAGCAATATTCGATCAACCACTTAAGTTTTGTAATTTTTGGATGTGGCTAGCAGTATATTTCTGATGGCTTCAAGGCTCAACAATGTTCATGATCTCCCAAGACTTGTCCATTATAGTTATAAGATTCCTTTGTGGCTGTAAAAATAAGATGTTTGTTTCATCAATACCAATAAGTTGAACACGATTGTTGTCTTCAACAACTCAGTTCATTCAAAAAAACTTTAGTTTATGCATTAGGTTAATCTTTCCTTTTTCTGCTTTATCTGTTATCCGCAGCCTTTGAGATAAAACAATAATTAGACCCTACAATAACCTTTTCTATGCTATGGATCATCTTTGAGGTAAGTTCACTTATAGGGCATTAGTTCTATGAAATGTTATTGATCAACTTGATAAGTTAAACAGTGTGTATAGAGTGGTTGCAGATCTAATTGCAATGCAGTACCATGGGTTTCACAAGTAAAAAAAAATCTGTATCTGCATGACAATTACTTCATATGGAAGTTTGTGGGCTCTGAATAGATGTCATTTAATTACCTAATCATGTCCAAGGAAAAATGAGGTGTATGATTTGAGAGAACAGAAAAGTATAATCCTGTGTTTGTGATTTTTGAGAACGAGGTGAGTTATTTTCCTCAAGATTGAAAAGTGTAAAAGGCAGTTGCTCATATAGAAATGCCATCTACAATGTGAATCAATGGAAAGTAGCATTATTAGGTTACCCATCCTATGAAATGTGAATCATGAAATAGACTGATTCTGATTAGGCAAATGTGGCTGGATAAGGAGAGTAGACAAATGAGAGTATGAGGTGTTGAATAATAATGCTTGAAATTAACTCTGAATAAGAGAGGGGAACATGACTCTTGGAGCCATGGTGCTGTCTTTTAATAGGTCTGCATTTGGATTAAAGACAATGTTTATGTCATAACCTTTGCCTATGTATGACAAAAATTTTAGAGTGGAAGACATGTTTCACATGAAAAGTTTTATCCATAATGTTAAATAAGACTACTTTCTCCTAACTTGCAAAAAGAAATCACTGTAGAGAGCAGCTAATTTCAATCTCTGAAATAAGATCTCGAACATGTAATATTGAGAATGAAACCACATATCATAATAGAGTCAGTTTATGAGCTACCAGAACCAGGCAAATTAAAAAGTGTTAGCAATCAAATAGCTGCATTTAACAAAGATTAGAGTCGAGTTTATGTTAAAGCATAATGTGATATCATCTAAATTCTAGTGCATGGTCTATCTGGTTTAATGATAATATGAAGTATAAAAAGTGATTTCTTAGAGTCACTACATGTCCATTTGTCTGCTGTCATACTTCTGGCCAATATATAGTGTAACCATTGACCTGCCACCACACAGTCGTTTAGGCGCTGGATGTTCATATCAGCTGTCATAATATAGACGTTTGTGATTGATTTTACTTCACCATGCTATCCTTTGCTCATATCTGGAGTATGGGCATTATCCTTTCAGTACATGCTATCTTTTAAATTTTCTGAGGGTATGGTAATATTGGCGTTGTATTTTAAAACAGCTATGCAGTATTGCCGTTCATGTGCATTGTAATCATAAAATGTTAATCTCTTTAAATGTTGTGCTCTTCCTGCAGAATGGAAAATCATGCTTGGGTGAGATAATATACCACCATATAACAGCGGAACAATTTTCAGCTGATAGCCTTCTGGATTGTTTGGACCTTTCATCTGAACATCATACATTAGAAATTGCAAATAGGATCGAGGCAGCAACTCAATTATGGAGGATGAGAGGTCATAGTAGGCATTCGGAAGTGAAAAAGAAATCTTGGCGGGGGAAAGTGAAAGATCTTGTTGCTGACCCTGAAAGAAGTCAACTTCTGGCAGAGCGAGCAGAGTGTCTTCTGCAAAGCTTGAGGCTCCGGTGTCCTGAACTTCCTCAGACAGATCTTGCTATGAAAAAAATTCAGTACAATAAGGTATTTATTTATGATTCAACTGCAGTTAGTAATACAAAACCTCTTTAACTATTCCTAGTTGTTTGGATATTATTTAAATAGTTAAGATCCTACCCTAAGATTGAAGTCTCCTTTGCAGGATGTAGGGCACTCTATCCTTGAGAGTTATTCCAGAGTCATGGAGAGCTTGGCATTTAACATCATGGCAAGAATTGATGATTTGATCTTTGTGGATGATGCAACCCAAAAATGTGCCACTGCAGAAGCAGTTTCTATATTTAACCGGGGAGGATTAGGACTGCCAGTTCAAAAAAAGATCTCACCCAGTCCCTTCTCGATTCAAAATACACCTTATGCTTCACCCTTTGCAACTCCAGCATATTGTTCAACTCCAGTAAGTGGGAGCCCTGGAAGGCTGCAAGCTTCACTAAGCAAGAGAAATACATTAATTCAACCAGAGGCCAAGACAGATAAGATAATCTCGGGTGATCTGGAGAAGGTATGGTCATACACTGGCAATGTGAGTGCTAGGAAAGATGCAGGAGATGCCCCCGAACGGGACTGACTCGAAACAACGGTTCAGTTGATACGAATGCAAAGCATAGATAGTGGACAATGATTGTCACCCATCAGGGTGCTGCTTTGTTGTGTACAGATGCACAAATTCAGATATCAGGCTTGTTTTGTTTAGAATTAACTGCAAGTTTGAATCCTTTTAATCGTGTATCGACCTATTATGAGTGCAGCTTAGTGGCTGTTTTGAAGAAAATTATTATGAGCCTTTAGTGCAACTTAAAGCTGACCTTGGTCGATCCCTATGTAAAATTAAATAAACTCTTTAAATTTGGGCCTAGTATATATTTCCAGGGTGATGCAATTCCTCATGTGTGTGACCTCGTGTTCTACTACTATCTGTTAAAAATTTAGGGGACTTGGGGCAATGGAGTATAGATTGTATCCATATAGAATTATGCAACATTAACTTGTAAGAATGATGATTTTTCACATGTAGCCATTGATGATCTCTAAGTGGATAATTGTGTTCAATTAGGTTTGATGAATTTCTTCGATGATACCATGAAATTGTTTGCTCTTTTGTGACTTTCACCATCAAATGAGAGCTTATGGTTCACTTAATTAGGAAATAGGATCATTGAATTTCATCTATAAAAGTGTGCAAGTCTTGTAGTTGGAAGTTTGTACTGAAGAAGAAAGTTTGCCTACCCAGCTCACCCCAGTCCTTGAAGTAGATTAGTCTATACCTTTGTTTAATTGTAGTACCTAAGTTTATCCTGCATCATTAGATCACTTGGATGATCCAAAATGCACTAGCTCACTCGGGCCTTTCGGCCACTTTGATGTATCTCGACTGTTGGAATGGCATGGCAGCATACCACTCGTGTATCGCACATAACTTCAATCCTAGTGTGCAAAGCACATGATCTGATAGCCATCTTGGAGAGGTGCAGTGGCTGAATGGAAGAATAAAAAAGAGCAAGAACAATTTCAGATGATCCCTCCATGTTAAAGTTCTCTCTTTTGTAAAAAAGATAGAATCTGTCACCCCAGCAGTTTCACACGGTGAATCTCACGATCATCTGTGAGGAGGTTGTTCTGGCTCGATGCCGATGACAATCAATCCACCAGTCAATCAAATACCACGTCAACCTTCGTTAGCCCACCGACGAGAAGAACCTGAAGAAGATGAATACTGAACGGACGGATTAGCAGGACGTCGGGGATTCCCGACGAGGCCACTCCGACGCTCAAGTTAGATGAGAGAATAATATAAGTGGTAGTATGTGTCGAGAGTTCCCTCCCCCTGTCTGTCATACCTGCGGGGTTTATATAGAGGTAGCGGGAGCGATATTCTCAGATCTTATCGCCTGCAATTGGCCGTGACGGCGCTATCAACGGATCGATCTCTGATAAGTTCCTAACAACTAACGGCTTAGCCGTGCTAGTTATCTTCATTCGACGGCTAGGATTACCAGAGACCAAGTATGAGGACTCGGTCTTTATCCTTATCCTTTTAGATGAGTTGCTAAGTCTAACGAAAAAATCAGCATGATGGCCCGTTGATATCTGACCCGATACTTGAGGTCGGCAATGACCGATTGGTATGAGTGGCCGGGGTGTGAGGATATAGTCCGAGCCTAGATGAGTTGCCGAACTGAACTAAGTATCTGTCTGAGCTCTTTCATGTATGCTCGAGCTGATCTAAGCGAGTGGCGGACCTCTCCTATATGTATAACCAGGTTCAACTA
>JBBMKF010000058.1:3034485-3049755 GCA_037834155.1 Curcuma caesia
TCAGCGCCTCAATATCGCAAGTAGGATTGTCATCCCTTCGCACTCCTGTAGACCGGCCTTGTTGCCTCTTCCGCCGTCTCCTCCTCCGACCTCATCCTCCACCTACACCTCGTCCCTGCCGCCGCCTCCCTTGCCTCGGTCGACCGGACATCACTCCACCGTCCGGTTTCGCGTCTGACGGCTTTCAAATTACTCTTTGAACGGCAAAAATCAAATGGCTCCCCCTGAAAATATCTTTACAGGCTATAACTGATAATATAAAATAAAATAACTCTAATTTAATTAAAATTATTATATATATATATATATAGTACTATTTTATTAAAATTATTTTTATTAATTTAATTAAACTTAACTACAAATATTTTAATTTATTAAAATAATTTTAACAAATATTTTAATATAAATTTTTTATATTTAAATTAACTTGATTTACTTTTAACTTGTTGTACTAGTAATAACTTCAACATAATTATGTCATGCAAAATTTAAGATGGTTCAAGAGCTGTCATAGGATCAAAATTTAAGAATTGATTCTCAACGAGAGTAAAAATATTTTTGAGATATTTATTTTTGAGATATCAATAACAATAACGTTGAAGTAAAAATATTTTTGAGATATTTATTTTAAAAAATACCTTTCAAATGAAAATAATAATAATGCCTCTTTTTATTTTTACTCTATATTTATTATCCTTTTATTATTTTTTTATAAAAATCATTTAATTAAATTAAAAAATATATTTATTTTATTTAGATTTAAAAAATTATTAGAATTATAAATAAATAAGTATCCCTTAGTATGTAAATGGCCGACTTAATCAATCCACTATGAAATGAAGGGGAAAAAAGTCTTTGCCACGTAAAAAGTATGCTTCCTTACGCTCTATTTGGATGGAATAAGAGAAGATTTATTAACGGGAAGGGAGGGAAAAAAAAAGAAAAGAGAAAGAAAATAAAATATTTATATTCTTTTATTCGAAAGAGATAGAAGATTCATTAACTAACATGTATTATTTTGTTTGAGAAGAAAGGAATGAAAATAAAATTTAAATATATAAAGTTATAAAAATAAGCGTACTTAAAAAACAACGCACGTAGAAGACGAATGAAAAATTGTAAAATTCTGTCAATATTACATCTAGAATTTGGGATATAAAAGGTTTTAAAAATAGTCAATGTATGCTCTTTAGATAAGTCTCTGTCCTGGGAGAAGGAGAAGAAGAATATTAAGATTATTTGTGTCTGCCCTCTTGAGTCTTGTCTTTGAAGAGATTTGCGGTGAGAACCGATGTCGATGTCGTAGAGTGCGAGTGATTGGAAACTAAGCGTGATATACGTATGTGAGAAGCAATGACGCAAAAATAAGATATCTAAATAGATGAGTTAATTTAAAATTTAATATTTTAAAATAAAAATAAAATTAAAAAATATTTTTGAATTTCTTTTCCCCTTCCTTACATCTCAAATCGGAGTATAAGAAATTCTAACAATTCATGAGCATATAAGAGTAAAACTTACTCTTCTCTTCTCTTTTCCTTTTTAGTTCACTCTATCTCAAACAAAGGTCAAAATTCTCCTTCCCTTTATTTACCCTTCCCTTTCGTCACCCCCTCCCACACAAAGTTTCATGTCACCATTAATTATTCTTACATTATGATCATTACTGCAATCATTATCATCCTTCTATAACATCAATTAGTCCCCGGGGTAATGGTGCAACGGTAAGACATCCAGGTTGTGACCCAGGGACCCACGGTTCAATCCCCAACTATGGTGTATTTGCAAGAATTTTTTTCCAAATGGGGAACGCAATCAAAGGATGCTGGGCATCTGGATTGGCCGCCGTATGCGTTTTCCGATTTACCCTGATGGTCGGTAGGACTGACTAGGTTTTATCATTTTTTTTTTATAACATCAATTATATACATATTGTTAGCCCTAGAGGATTAGATAAATCATCTCCAAGATTAATGAATTCGAAGAGATGGATATTTATATTATCAAAACTTTTGATCCTTGTATTCAAGTATTGTCATTAATATTATTTTTAAACTTATAAGTGACGACTATTTAGCTAAAGGTAGGTAGCATTTCTTTGTCACCATGGACTTGTGAACTAGCTTGCTCGATCAAATTTATGCATCATTTAGTTTGTTAGAGAAATAAATGTTTGTAATGTGAGTTTGAAATGTCTACAAAAGATTTTTTTTCTTTTTTCTTTTAAATACATCGAATTCATTTGTATAGTCAATTTTTATACACATGTGATGTGTCTTGGCAACTCTTAGAAGGAACTCATTGATTGGCCATGGAAATTTCCTCATAAATCAAATTGTGAGATGGAAGAAGAGACCCAAGGAATATGCCCAAGAATATGCTCTATATCAATTTGGCTTCTAGCTCAAGTGCCAAGTGGACCTCTAGGCTGGTTCGAGCCGAGTGTGAGACTTCCGCGCTACGGGCTCATGTTGGCTTAGGGTTTGAGAACTCGTGTCATGCCAAATCCATCGATGTCTCTATTCATCTCGTGTCTTTTTTTCTTCAATTTTCAATTTTATTGTTTTGTTATGAGAAAATTGGGTCCGAGACAAAGTAAATGTTGAACTTTGATTTGTAAGTATATGCCGCCTTCGATAATTTAGTTTAGTTTTGTGAAACAAGTACGCAAACAATGAAACAAGTACAAGGGAAAGAACCTAAAGGAAATACTAAGAAATTATAACAAAGCCAACAACAAGGGACAAGTTAGAAAAACTTGCTCTACTTCTAAGAGCACAAAAGAAGTAGTGATGCAACATTAAAATTAAACTATCGAATCGCCAAGAAATTTGAGATGAAATTGATGAAGCGAAGAATGAAATAACTTTATCACGAGAAAACATTCTTATATAGATAAATCTATTTAAAAATTTTATTCAATATCTATTTAAAATTATAAGAATTTTCAAAACACAAATGATAATAATAATAAGAAAAATTAAGTGTTGGTTTAAAGAAAAAGTGGCTAAAATATGAGGAGTAAAGTGATAATAATTAAATTATGGGGGTTTTAGGGTAAAATAAATTATTCTGTTTTTTTATCCACAGGCGCTTCGCTTGGCTGAAGCAAAGGCGTTGAGAAATTTATGAACAGTGTAGGGTCAACTGAATCTTTAGATTTTCGGAGATTTTTTAGTTTGATATCTCACTCTTGGTCTAGTCGCGTTGTCTATAAATTTTATGCGACGTTTTGAAGCTTTTGATATTGTGTATATGGTCACGGAAGAGGCGAGGAAGAGAGCGGCAGAAGTTGACGCAGAAGAGAATATCCGTCAGTCGATACCAGTTTGACAGAGAGATCCCTTCGATTCTTCGTTTCCACGTTCCATATGGTGATGTGGGGAGTCGTTTTCTCCTTACAAATCACCACAAACTGCAGCTGGAGATGTTGCGCAAGAAGCTTCAAGGAAGAAGCGCACAAAAGGTAGACGACAAAGCTGAGAAAGGGAGCTGAAAAGGAGGAGCGCAGTCCGGACAGCAAGTTCAGAGCAGAATATCGTATAAAAGGCCCTCCTTTTTCAGTTTGTCTCCCAAAAGCGAAGTAGGGAGCAGAAAAGAGGAGTGGGAGAGGAAAAAGGTACGAGGTTGTCTCTCGCTGTGGCTCAATCATGTCTTGACCTTGTCGGATAAGGCGATGGAGCGTAGGCGGAGCGGCCATCAGTCGTCGCGCGGAAGCTTGAGGGAGATAGTGGAGGAGCCGACGGAGTCGCCTCTGCCAGCGGAGGAGGAGGAGGAGGCGGTGTACGTAGCGGTGGAGAAGGAGATCGGAGAATGGAGTGATAATTTCCTGTGGGTGCTGCGGAACACCTCCAAGGAGAAGAAGATCGTCATTGTGCACGTCCACCGCCCGGCGCACAGAATCCCCACCGGTATGCAGTTCCTCCACCCTCTCCGCTTCAAATTCCAAGAACCGATTTTTCCACTGTGTTTTCCGGTTAGTTTACCAAATTTCTTCCTTGATTAAAGCTTTTGCTTGCTGCTCCAATCCCTAGGGATTGTTCTTGACAGCCTAAAGCAAACCCTTCCTTTGTAAACTACCCAAAAGTAAATGCCGGTTGTTTGTTTGACATGGAACCTGTGTGCCAACTTGAGAAAAGAAGAGCATTTTTTGTTTTGTCTGGTTCGATTTGGTCAAAAACTTCTACATATCTTAGATTTTGTGGGGGTATTCTGCTTGCTTTCTACATTATCTTCTTGTTCCACTTGCAGGATTGGGATGGCTTCCTGCAAACCGGCTGAAGGAGAAGGAGGTCAATGCCTACAGAGACGAAGAAAGGGAAAAGATGAATCAATGCTTAGATGAGTATGTGACTCTTTGCTCTCGTGTAAAGGTACAAAATGCAACTGTTTGCATATGTAAATGGATCTATGAAACTATATCCTCAAGTAAGTTATAGATTCAGTTCTGTTTTTCCAATTTTATAGGTACATAAAGCTGAGACACTAGTAATCGAGAACGATAATGTCGGAAAAGGATTGCTAGAGCTCGTTGCTAAACGTAGGATCACCAAGCTTGTAATGGGAGCAGCAGCAGATAGAAACTATTCAAGGTGTGCCCTTTGAATGTGAAATCTTGTTTTTCTGTGTGTGTTTAGTAAAGGATTATACCTTTGTATTAGTAAAAGAATTTTGTTTTCTTTGCATCTTCAATGAACTAAAATGTGTGCATTTATACATGGCAATAGTTTAGGTTGGGCATTTCAATTGACTTTGACATAAAATAAACTTCATATCTCAATCCGTTACGGTCTAGTAAATCAAAACTGATTTCTTCTGTTGAAGTTGTATGGTTCATGGTTAAGATGAGATATACAAGGTGATCTGAAACAACTTCTAAATTCATGTGAATGTTGTTGCTAGTTGTAAGTTTCCCTACAACCCTACATCTGATCAATTTTATCGAAAACAGTGATGCTAAAAAATTTCCTTGTCAAACAAAGAACACCTCTATCAAGATGCAAAGCTTCTTTATTATCTGCTGAGCACTAAGCTATGGCCTGGTTGACTTTTTATCTTAGTGTAAACTCATGAAATTGTCTACTCCTAACTGAAGGATAGTATCGTAGGAAAATGAGTGCTCCAAAGTCGAAGACAGCGCGTTCTTTGCAACAGCAGGTTGATCCATCATGCAAGATTTGGTTTGTCTGCAAAGGAAATCTAATCTATCCCAGGTAAATCCCAACTTCTCCACTTATTAAAAATAAATAAATTAACTTTCAATCCACTAATTGGACTAATTGGCATACCATTTTATATCCTTGAGAAACTAATTTCTTAGATTATGATTTAAGTTTCCAATCTGTACTTCTCCATGATGTATGGGCTCTGAGTAAATAATAGTGTTCGTCGCACTGGATGATTTATCTTTGCTTTATCCTTGAACCTACTGCTTCTTTTCATCACCGCTGTTCTGATCATAGCATATTTCACCGATGATATTACTGAAAATTTGATCATTTGACCTTCAGATCAATATACATCTTAGGTGATATGGCACCTATAATCAACACATGCATGGTCTCATTGTCTGAAGATGTCTTGAAATTGCTCAGGTGTTGACTAAATGTGAAAATTTTATATAATGAAGTTACTATCTACGACTACAATTGAATGCATGCTGCTTCTTGGTCCTTGTACCTTTGATACCTTTGATAAATTTGTTACCTCCTTTGTATCTTTCCGCAAACTATTCGAAATGAGTAAAAACTTGGTGTTTAGCTTTTTTATTTTTGCTAAAGAAACTATCAGAGCTTTACTGCCACTGTCAAAAGATTTTCTCCTACCTTTATTGTGTTCTTATATATATTGCTCTCAGCTCAGAAAATAATCCATCAAGGAGAGAGAATCTATATATATCTTATTCGATTTCTAACCTTTTATCATCACACATTCTTTTATCTCATTCACAGGGATGCTTGTCTTGATGAACCTGTTATTCCAAAGTCACTTGTGGAAAGCCCGAATTCAGTATCCAACCTACCTGAAGCACGGAGAACAGTGTCATTATCTCGAGCGCAGGGCGACCGCACAAACTTTTCAAATCTTACGACAGAAGATCTATTTACGCCTAGGTCAAAATCTGTGGATTTTACTACTTACACAGAGTTGACACTGGCATCATTGTCTAATGAAGGACTAGCAAGGTCACCAATTTCTGGAGGCAGAGAATGCAATACTTTTGATAATTGGGATAGTATTTCAAGAGCTTCAGACTGCTCAAAATGTGATGACATACAAATGACATCCAAGGATGTGTGTGGAGATGATGGATCGATCGTTTTACCCTTGATGCATGATGCCAAAGAGGATTGCCCGGTTCAGTCTCCACAACATGAGTTGGTATAGTTTGTCTTTTTTACATTCAGTCTACTTTGGCAGAGTAACTATATGATTAACAATCATGCTTTCAACTATCTATTCATCCTCAGAATAACGACTAAATTAGGCGGTAAATTCATTACAAACTAGTTATACATCAGTACATAGAAGAGCAATTATGATAGGCTTTTCTTATTGAACAGACAATCAACATCGACCTTCCTTGTTGCATTCTAGTTCATAACAAGGTAGTGGGATTGTCATTCTAAGCTCACTATATGTTGCAGCAAGACCTTGACATCGATGATGCCGTGTATAAAAAGTTGCAAGAGGCAATTAGTGAAGTAGAAATTTCCAAACGTGAAGCTTCGGAAGAGTTCTATAAGCGACAAAAGTCTGAAAAAGATCTAACCGAGGCAATGAGAAAGGTGAGATCTAAGGTATTCAAAAACATCTTTTAACACCAATAGCATATATAGATCCAAATTGTTCTTGCTCATGCATGTTTCTGTAATTGAAGTTCTTATCATCTAACACAGCACAATTGTGCAGGTCAAAGTAGCTGAGACTTTGCACACTAGAGAGGTCAAACTACGAAAAGAAATTGAAGAAACACTAGATAAAGGAAAAGGGGAATTATCAATTCTGAAACAACAACAAGATGAAGTTTATGAAGAACTACGACAAGCACGTGAAAAGTTGGAAGGCATGCAGCTCCAAAAATCTGAATCTGACCAAACTCTCAAGGATACTAAGGGGAAATTGTCTGAGGCATATGCTTACATCGACTCAATCCGGCGAGAGCATGAAGTATTGCGTCAAGAGCTAGATGATGCCATTAGAGAGAATGAAGAACTGAGCCAGAAGAAAGGAGATGCAACAATCAGCTCTTATGGAGCAGAAGCCTTCTCACATTTCACCCTTTCGGAGCTGGAGCAAGCAGCTGACAACTTTCATTCATCGTCAAAGATCGGCGAGGGTGGATATGGATGTGTTTATAAAGGATTCCTTCGCCATACAAAAGTAGCAATAAAGAGATTACATCCTGAAGGAATGCAAGGAAAATCGGAATTCCAGAGAGAGGTAAACCTTCATATCCATGTTTTCATACTTTCAATATCATTTTGAAATCGATGCTATCGTAACTTTGGTTTTTCAGATTGAAGTTTTGAGTAAAGTAAGGCATCCAAACCTCGTCACTCTAATAGGAGCATGCCCAGAAGCATGGACTCTTGTTTATGAGTTTCTTCCTAATGGAAGCTTGGAAGACAGACTAACCCGTGCTGACAATACTCCACCGCTCACCTGGCAGGCTCGCGTGCGCATTGCTTCTGAGATATGCTCAGCTCTCATCTTCCTGCACTCGTGCAAACCTCTCGGTGTAGTCCACGGCGACCTTAAGCCTGCAAACATTCTTCTCGATGCAAACTTAGTCAGCAAGCTCGGCGACTTTGGTATTTGTCGTCTGCTCGACCAGTCTATCGATAGCACCACCCTGTTGCATTGCACGCTTCAGGCCAAGGGAACGTTCGCCTACATGGACCCTGAATTGCTTTCGTATGGAGAAATCACCACCAAATCTGACATTTACTCATTCGGAGTCATACTGCTAAGGCTCCTGACTGGAAGGCCTGCATTTGGGATCAGCAAAGCGGTACGAGATGCATTCGATAAGAAATCTTCACATGAGATATTTGATCGTTCCGCAGGAGATTGGCCTTACGTCCAGGCCGAGAAGTTGGTGAAACTGGGATTGAAGTGTTGTGAAATGAATAGGAAGGACAGGCCAGACACAAAGGAGGTATGGGAGATTCTTGAGCCCTTTGCGCAGTACGCCTCATTTGAGAGATCATCGCCTTCGTTCAGATCGATCACAGAAGACAGAGCCTGCATTCCCTCATACTTCATGTGCCCGATAGTTAAGGTAACTTGTTCGACACCAAATGCATATGAAAACTGTCTTCCACCTGCAACAAGTGCATCGTGTTCAACTTCTATGACTGAAACTGCAGGAGCTCATGAAAGATCCACAAGTAGCAGCTGATGGCTTCACCTATGAAGCTAAGGCTATTCGGCAATGGCTTCACAGCGGCCGCGACACTTCTCCCATAACTAACCGCAAGCTCTCCCACCATGAGCTGACACCCAATCATGCTCTTCAACATGCAATTCAAGGATGGCTTCAACAGTTTCAGAAATGAATCTCTTGTTTGCATAATCTTATTGTTCATGTAGAAAGCATACGAAAATGTTAGATTGTGATGTAATTATGTATAGTCTTTTGTTTGGATCTTTGATGTTCCATGTATATGCATTCCATCATTGTTTGATATTGGACACAGGAGAATGAGAATACCATCTATCACTGTTTATTTTGCTATACTGTTGATTTACATACAAACTTCTAGCTAATTATTATTTTTAAATATATATATATATATATATATATATATATAATGAAATTTTATGTATCCGAACTTTATGATGTTTTTATAATTTTTTTAAAAAAATTGATTTTACAAAATTTCAATATACAAAAAATGTATATTAATACAACACTTCTTTCAAGGTCAAAGTACGTTAGCTGTTGGTCTTCTCCTGCAAGTCAAATAAACGTGAGTCACGTGACCAACTAAGATTCAAATCCTGCATTTTTTTATTGAGATTATATATTAAATTTATATTTTTTAAGAGAAAAAATTAAAGAGGTCTAAAAAGACAAAAAAAGACACTCATCACATTTTTTATATAAAAATATCTTTATTTGTTATGACTTATAAAAATAAACTAATTAAATTTGATAAAAAAATTATAGATAAAATACTATTTATTAATTGGCTACTATAACATAGCAGCCAATTAATAAATAAAATACTATTATAATAATTATTAATTAATTAATACATTATTATAGTAGCCATTTATACGATTGTTATACTTGTAACAGCAACTGCTACATAGACATTACATAACTATTAATTTTTTAATCATGTTAATTACGTTGAATAAAAATATTTTATATATTGATATTTATTTTTAAACTGTAATATTATGAAATAAGGAATCGTGTATTATTTATTTTTTTAAAAGCACACCTTTCACGAAGATGATAATTAAAAAAACTTTTTTGATTTTTATTTTATTTTTTTTATTAGATTAATTAGTGATTAAATATTCAAGAATTATGAAGGTTGTGGACTTGTAGTTGAGTGTCGAGTGCTCACCAAGACAAGAACACGTCTTTCCCACGGACCTGAGCGAAGACACAAAGAAACAAAAAAAAAAGTCCTTTTTTTGGCTTTCGGAGACAATCGATCGAGCTCTAGATCCATCCTCAATTTCTCGATTTGGAGTCCGGAGATCGAGAAGAGGTAGCAGCAGCTGCTCCTCTCTTCCTGGAATGGAGGAGAAGGTGCAGATGAGTGAGGTGCTCGAGGCCCTCAAGAAGGCGTCCAAGGACATTGAGGCTAACCCCGGCGAGGGCGGCGGCGGCGCCGGCGGTAGTGATTTTGCTTCTCCTTCTATGAAAGTTCTCCTCGAGCTTTCTACTGGCTCCGACGATCTCCTCTCCGGTGATCCCCGTCTCTCCACCCTCTCTGACCTCCTTTCCCGGTTCAAGTCGCTCGTTTCTTCCCTCAAGTCTGGCTCGTGCCAGAATGGTAAAGGTGGGATTTTGGGATCGATCCTCCGCCGGCGATCCAGCAAGAGCGACGAGATATCGAGGGTGGCCGGATCCATCGGCGCGGAAATCCAGTCGTGGATCTATCGGGTCAACGCGGATCGACTCGTCTCCGCTCTGCTGTCCGCCGACAAACGCGACGAGGAGGAGCAGGCGCTGCTGCTTCGCGCCATGGAGTTGCGCGTCTCCCAGGGCTTCGACCGCGGCCTGCAGGAGGTGCTACTCCGCTACGGGGTATTCGCTGCCGTGGAGTCCGCTCTCTCCGACGCCCTGGCGCCGAAGCTGGTCCGCGAGCGTGCGGCCGCGGCGGCGCTCGCCCTGGTCCGCTTCAACAAGGCCGTCTTCGTGGGCCCTGTTCTGATGGGCCCCACGGTGGACGCGCTCGTCTCCATGTCCTCTACCTCCCCCGCCGCTCTAGGCGCTCTGAACGGGCTCATCGCGGCCATACGGAGCCCGCTGGTGGACGAGCTTCACTCCCGAGGGGCGATTCCGCGGTTGGTCGCCCTCCTCGGCAGCGGGGAGGGCGGCGGAGCCAGCGTGGAGGTGCGAGTGCTGGCGCTCGACTGCGTGCTGGAGATCGGCTATTTCGGTCGAAAGGAGGCCAACGACGCGATGCTCGCCCAAGGACTGATCAAGCGCCTGGCGGCGCTCCAAAGGTCGGACCTTGGCGGTACCCTGCTCGAGATAGACGCAAGCGGAGGCTGCGAGGTGCCCGCCGGGTGGCTGTGGCACGGACGGGCCGGGGCAGACGAGCGGCGGTTCCTGGAGACCCGTCCGTTCGCCAGCTGCGTCGCGCGATGGACGGTGCAGGTAGAGGTCGGAGAGGGGCTGCGGCAGCGGGAGAAGCGGGAGATAAAGCAGCAGGTGGTGGAGAGGGTGAAGGAGGCCGCCGCCTCCGACGCGGAGGCGGCCACATTGCTGGCGGAGGTGCTGTGGGGTGCCACCATATGGTAAACTGCAGAGCACATCACATTGCACTTGCAGAAATGGCGGTAGGGTTTGATTTCTCTTCCATGCTTTTGGCTTCTTCCTTAGCAGCAAATAGCTGAGTTGATCGAGCCCAAGGCTTAGAAAAATCGATACAGCCGATTCCATTTAATGGGATAAAGATTTGATTGTTGTTGTTGTAGGCACAAGCACAAAGCTTGAGGATCATAACAAACTCAAGGATTGGGAGATAGACTAGTAAAAGTTTTTGCTCTCAGAATTTCCTTTTTGATCAGCCATCTCCCATGACATCAACATTAAGATCTCTGTCAAAATCTCTCAGCCCTAACTTGGAGTTTCAGTAGAACAGAATGGTGTTTACATCCACCATGGGAATCCAGAAAGCTACCATTCATGTGTCAGGCTCTTCCTATCTCATCTGGAAGCTTGCACTTAGCATTTTCAGTTGGCAAATGGCAAAAGAGTGGCACAGAGAAACTTCAAAAGTGAAGCATTGCATTTGATGAAAAACTCATTAGTATGAATCCAATGACTATATGTGTATCATAACCTGTCAGTTTTTGCATCAAGGGAACTAATAGTTTTTGGCCCTTATAATGTCTCATGAAGTTCTTCATTATTCTCTGTTTTCTTCATTTCAGAAACATTGACAGTGTAGTCATACAAATATGAACCGATCACACTTACAATTATGTGCAGTTTTTGTTCTCCAGATTGTGATCAGTGTGGACTTGTTATGATTTCAGAAGAGTGACCTTAAACTTTGCATCTTCAGTTCATTGAATGAAACATGCTTCAGTTATATGATGCATCCTCAACTCTATCATCCTGGGCAAGGTGCCTTGAGTTTCTGGAGAAGAGGATTCTGACTGGAAGCATTCGTGCAGTCGAATGGTTCTTAGTTTTAAGGTCATCGTCTTCGTGACTCAGTTTCGTCGTTCCATTTCCTTACCACAAGCACATGTGAAGGTTAGATCTGCCTTATCAGTGAAGGGCAATTGAAACATGGATCATACTGAATGCCACACTCTTTTAGTGTGAAGAGCTTAGTAGAATTGTTGAATTGTGTTGAAAGAAACTTGATGCATTTGAATGTGAAGACCTTCTTTCGCGGTAGTTTTAGCCTATTTATGAGAAAATGTCCGGTTGACGGATCTAACTCTTAAGCGAATAGTCGATATTAAACAGAGGTAAATCTGATTTCAAAGTAATCTTTGAAACTTGATCTAAACACCAAGTGTTTGTGCTTTCAAGATAGTCTCTAGCAAATGCATATTGATCTTATTGTAATAGAATGTGGTGAAAGCCATTTATCTATAATACGAATGAAAACCTCGCTTTGCTTGGTTTTTTCGATCTCGTGGTTGCGTCTGTTTGTTCCTCTACACAAACCTAAAACGAAGGGATTTCAAGCTCTCTCTGGTCGGGTTACTCGGAGAGAACTTATGCCCATTGGATCCTCTCCTATATAACTTCTTGATGTTTGTGGATTTCACTCCTTTGAAAGGGATACATTTAAAAAAAATCTTAATCGAACGAATGATGATTAAATGATAGATGAGTGTGATATAGTGATAAAATATTTACATGGAGTAATAAGAGAATCAGAGTCTGAATTTCAAATAGAAAAAATATTCAAAAATTAAATGATTTAATTCTCTATAAAAAATAAAAATTATTAATTTTATAATTTTTATATTAGACCAAATGATATGATTAAATTTTAATGTTATTCTTAAAGAATTTTTTAAATATTTTATCTATTTTTTTTTTAAATTGTAGCGGCAATATCGTTTATGCTTATTGGGTGATAATCGATATCGGATCGGATCTATTCGCCCGTTATGAGATTATAAATCCGCATATTTTGAGGGCTTACCTGGCTTCTTCCTCCTTGCAGCGAGCCGAGCCGCCTCTTCCTCTCTCACGCGCAAAAATGTCGTCTTCCTCCTCGAGCCGAAAGGGTTCGCTTCCGGGACGCGGCGGTGGAGGCGAGGGCGTGCTGTCCCGCATTTCAAGCTCCGTCTCCCAGTCTGCGATCGTCGCGCGGGGCAGGACCGCCGCCGCTGAGGCTGCCACCGTGACTAAGAAACTCCTTCGTAGCACCGGGAAGGCCGCGTGGATCGCAGGCACCACCTTTCTCATCCTCATCGTCCCGCTCATCATCGAGATGGACCGTGAGCAGCAGCTCAACGAGTTGGAGATGCAACAGTCCGCCCTCCTCGGCGCCCCCACCGCCCCGCCGCCCCCCTACGCCGCCGCCGCCGCCGCAACATCCAAGTGAGAGAAAGACTGGGAGTCGGTGATCCGATCCCATGCTTAGATCGGCGGTAGTGATTATTCCTATTAAGGCAACCGCATTTAATTTGATGACTAGAAATACTTTGATGTTCTTGTTGAATTGAATTTTAGATTTAATGAGGATGGTGGAGGATTATTCTATTTGGTTGTTTTCAGTGATTCCTTCTGATGAAGGTAGAAATAGTGTTCAAGAATCAAGATGAGATTTTTCATTGCATAAATGATTGACCATGGTTGTTAATCTCTTAACAATTCTCAGTTATGCATCCTGTATTCGAAACAAAGACTAGTTTGTAGTAGGATATGTGTTGTGTTTTTTCTTTTACTTTTTACATCTTTTGGTGATGGAAGATAGGTGCTTAAATATTCATATCTATAGTTATTCCAACTAGGCATTGGCCTTCTAACAGTGGTATTTTGAAAACAAAAACAAAAGTTAGGTATTGCAATTCTAATTGCTTTGATTGATTAACAATCACTTCTTTTTACATCTTTTGCCATGTTTTTCTCTTGATTAACTAGTTTTTTATTTTGTACCCTATTGCGGATATATTGTATCAAGCTTGATAATATAGCTTCTTTAGATTCATGTAGCTCTTCTTATGAAGTTCCTCTTAACTGATTTGTTCCAAGTGTATAGTTTTAAGTTGGCTTAATCTTGTTCATATAATGCTTGGTTTACATTTTTTTTCGATAAAATCATTTGGTGTTAGAACATTATCCCTCTGAATAGTTGGTCTGAGTTTCTTTAGCATACATGGAAGCCTCTTTACCAAGATTTTGAATCTTCTGTTTTAGGTTTCTTCTCTCATCCTCTTCTATTGCATGATTGTCAAGTGAATTTTCAGATGAAATGCAATGTTTTTTACTTAAACCTTGAACAATAGTAGACTATAGTCTTTGGAATTACCAGTACTGCAATTGTATATTATTCTCAATCTGATTTGGTGAAAGATCCTGTTTAGAAGCTGAGGGATGGGTTTTTTTTCGCGCTCATATTCCTCATGTTCATTCCATTGTGGTGAACAATTAATCAAACTACACATACAATCTCATATGATACAGGACATCCACCATAATGTATTGATTATGTTGCTTTTGCTAGAAAGTAATTGGAAACATGCAAGTAGCTGAACAGTAGACTATTTGATTGTATCTTCATTGACTATTTGTCATTGTAGATTTTTGTGAGTGATATTCTCTGAACATATGGACAAAGAACATCAAGAAACTTATCAGGTACCTGGAATATGAACAAAAGAAACTGAAAAAAATAATTCATTCCAGTCATTCAGAAATGTTTCTTCTTATGTCAATTACTGTATTTAGTTTGATAACTATGCTTCCAGTTTGATGCCCATAGTTGCTAGCTGTTTCATCCACAAAAGATTATGTCCAATGAGCATGCTTTCAGTTTGATGCCCATGGTTGCTAGTTGCTTCATCCACAAAAGGTTATGTGCAATAGCTAGAAACACCTGTGCATTCTATTTAGGCCATCAACAGGACAATTCCATTCTATTTTTCACATATTTAGACATCAAAGATGTCATTTGTAGCTTCAAGTAGGGATGACAAATGTCTTTCGAATTCGACAGAGAGTTGGATATCTGACCTGAATATGAAGAAAATATAAAAGAATTTTCATAGATATGATGTTAAAAATTCACAAGAATTTTCTTGGAATCTAAATTCATAAATACGCAAGACAACACTTTGAGGATATTCATTATTGTATTCGTAAGGTTAGGAGTGTAAATGAATTAAGCTGTTCACGAAGCTAACTATTCGGAAAGATTTCAATTCAAAAAAAAGTTCGTTTAATTAAGTTAATAAGTCAAATTCAAGCTTGATTTTGAACTCGAAAACATTAGTAGGACGAGTTTAAGCTTAATAGTATTTGATTTGTGAGTTCGCGAATATTTTTGTTTAGAGGTTTACAAACGTATTCGTTAAGAAGTTCATTTGTCTTATTTTATATTT
>JBBMKF010000058.1:3057240-3079327 GCA_037834155.1 Curcuma caesia
CTACCTTTCTTTTCAATCTTTCCACCATCTAAAAAGCATTGCCTTTACGAACGATTGCGTCTATTTACTCATGAATCAAAAGTAACACCATTGATCATCAACTCTCAATGATGAATTAAAGTATTGCAACTTGGAGAACTATGACGACTAGTATCTTAATGATCAACTTGCACATTTCTCAACCATTAGAAAACTTAAAAGATGGATGTCAAAAGTTTGATCATTTATTTAGCTTTCATTATTTTATTTGCAATAGTTTAGTTTTAGTCTAAGGTTGCTCGAGATATTTAATGTAAGGTTGATGAAGGTGATCGAAGCAAGCTTATGACACACAAGGTTTGGAGTATGAAAAAGTAATAGAAGAAGAGATGGACAAAGCAAAATCTAAGTAAAGGTAAAAAAAAAAAAAGAATATCCACTAAATGTTTAGTGTGTGAATTATATTTTAGTTTTGGAGTTAAGTGAGTTATATGATTTTCCTTGTTGGGAAAGTACAAAATTTGAAACATTTTGATGAAAGATTGTAACACTTTTAACAAAAAGTTATTGATCACTTTAAAGTACTTTATTAATTTTTTTTTAAAAAATGCTATGAATAAATTCATGGGAATAGAAGTACAAGAATATATATTTTTTTGAATAAATTCAAATTCTTTAAGATTATTAAATCTAATAAAATGAATAATGATATCCTATAATAATCTAGGATTAAGAAGTCGGGATAGTCTAAGAAATTGAAGTACGTGAGCTAGGTCGATTCAGATTTGGTCGGATCAAGCCTGAAAGAAAAGAGATTGAAGGAAGTTATTCGTAAGGCATAGTGGGGCTCGAGAGACGAGAGCGTAGGATGTTTGACATTCTGGCTTGAGGATGAATAATGTCTGATGGTTGAAAATCGAGCTCTAGATCAAATGACATTCAATATCGAGACGTGGATATATTTAAGAAAATTAAAAATGAGAGTGGTGAAGATTTAACTTGATGGTGAATCATTTTAGGAAGGAGCGATGAACAATGAAGGCGATCAATGATAATTAGCATTAGCAAAATGAGGTGATCGACCATTGATAATCAATATTAACAGAAGGAGGTGATCATGGTGATTGTTACCAAATTGAAGGACAGTAATGATGATCGATAGTTGTTAGAGAAGGAAATAATAATAATATTATAATAGATGCTATTAAATAGTAAGAACGACAATCAAAAAAATAAGATATGCTTTCAAATTATCTCTTATTCTATAACATCTATATTTTTTTCTTCAAAATCTTACATAAACATTGGAGGGACCATATATCTAACTAAAGGAGTGTTGCTCGATTATGTGTTAACTTTAGACAAGAAATTATTAATTAGATTCGGAGACAACTACGATAGTTAGATAGTCACTATCCAAATTCAATTGTGTATATATTAAAGTAAATTTATTTATTTTTTATAAAGGTTTTATGCTTTTAAAAGTCCAAAGTACCTGATAAAATAATTAAAATTTTACTTTTTTTACTATGATTTAATTCAATTCAAATAAAAAAAATCTATATATCCAACTCTTTAGTTTTATGGTGAAATGGGACTTAATAAATTGTGATACTTTTGCATTACGAAGTCAATATACAATTTGATGTTTCATCAAAATGATATTCCATTTCACTATTCAATCATACATATTTGCTATTTTTTATAATTATTTTATATTATTATCTTTCATCTAACTTTTAAATTCATCAGATATATTATAATAATTATGAAATCGTAATTACTATAATATACATAGTAACTCCGATGAGTTCATAAATTAAAATTTTAATGAGTATAATATATAAAATAATATTGAAAAAGAATATTTAAATAATTATACACCGCCGTTGAATAATAAGTTAGAGTTTTTTTAAAATAAAATTAAAATAGGAGGTTTCTTTCCTAATTTGAACATAAAAGGATTTGACTTTCATTCTAAATTTTTTGCGTTTAAAAGTCCGAAAGTACCTGATAAAATAATTAAAATTTTACTTTTTTTAAACTATGATTTAATTCAATTCAAATAAGAAAAAAAAATCTATTCGACACTTTAATTGATTGCGAAGTCAATGTCTTCGACAATTTCTGACACCGCCTTAGGATTAATTACCATTAAATAATTATTAACTAAAATATTTTTTTTTTAAAAAAAAATTAAAGCACAGTCAACGAAATCCACGTTCCGCCGCTCTCCTCTGCCGACACGATTCCTTCGATCGCGATACCTTTTGCGAATCTTAAAGCGAACGTGTCGTGCCTGGCTTGTGTTTGGTAGCCCCTCTTCCACCCATGGCGGGAGCTCGAATCTCAATCTTGCTCTCGCCACGTGTACTCATCCCACCCATTGACCCGAATCTCTTTATCTCTCTCTCTCTCCTTCTTCCCTCTTTCTCTCTGCAACCACCGAAGGTTCCACCTTTCTCCTGCAGTTAACTGATCATCGTGATGGAGGCGGAGCCCGGGCAGGCGGCGGCGGCGGCGCTTTGGCTGCGGATGAACGATGACCTGGTCGAGCTCATCCTCTCTTACCTGCCCCTGCGATCGGCAGTCGTAGCAGGCGGCGTATGCAGGCAGTGGCGAAGGATTGTCTCCGACCCTGGATTCGCCATGCGCGCCGCCTCGTCCCGGCGGAGGCCGCCCTGGTTCTTCCTGTACGGCCAGAACAACGTGGTCCTCCGCAAGAACCAGGCTTTCGGTTTCGACCCGGACGCCGGCGAGTGGATCGCGCTCCCTCCCTCGCCCTCCGCGCTCCAGGTCGAATGCTTCGCCGGCGCGGGCGGGTTCTTCTTCGCCACCATCTCCGCGACCCGGTTCTGCTACGCGCCTCTTCTCCGTGGGCCCTGGCGTGAGACCTCTCCGATGTTCTTCTCCCGTTACAACCCCCTCGTCGGCGTCTTCTCGTCTCCCGGAGGACGCCGTCGATTCATCGTGGTCGGCGGCGCCCGATTCATCGGCGGCCTTGTGAACATCGAAGACCCCCTCGCGGTCGAGATCTACGACCCGGAGTCTGACTCGTGGGAGCTCTGCGCCCCGCTCCCGCTGGAGTTCCAGCCCGGGAACTCGTCGCAGTGGCTATCCGCCGCACTTCTGGCCGGCCGATTCTTCTACGTGTTCGGGATCTACTCCTGCTCCATCGCCGCCTTCGATCTGAGCCGCCGCACTTGGAGCGCGGTCCAAACCCTCCGCCCCCCAGGCTTACTCTTCTCCTTCCTGCTCGCTTGCCGCGATCGGCTCGTCCTTGCGGGCCTCTGCAACACCCCCGAAGGCCCGCCCTGCTTCTCCCTCTGGGCCGTCGACCACCGCAACATGGACTACGCCGAGATCGGCGCGATGCCGAGTGACCTTCTTTCCTGCCTCTTCGATACCGACGACGACGACAACAAGTTCGCCAGCCTCAAATGCGTCGGCCTCGACGGCCTCGTCTACGTCTTCAACGAAGACCACCACAAGGCCTACCCGGCCTGCGTCTGCGAGATCACCGACGCCTCCCCTGCCGGCCTTTCGGCGACTTCCTCGCCCCAAAATCTGCGATGCACTTGGAGAAAGGTGCCGCCTTTGCCCAGTCCCGTGAATCGATTCCACAAGGTGATCGCTTTCTGCTCCCCTGTTCCCCTAAACTCCGTACTCGGTACTGGTTTAGATAATTAAGAATCATCTGCTTCCGTTCCGCCATTGATAAGATTCAGTATCTTACTCTCCAACTGTTCTTCATTCAATCGTGTGATCCTTCATATGCTGCTCCTGATCTCAATCAATAAAACAAGATGCTATATTTACTCAGACAGAAATCGAAATCTCGCTTTGCAGTACACTACTGTTACAGATCCAATTTGTGATCTTGTCTTGCTCTCTCAATTATGCCTAATCCACAGTTGAATTTGAGACATTCAACTCCACTATGAATTGTTTTCTGTTTCATCTTCTTGTGGTGACAAACCTTAAAGAGTTGAGAGTAGTGATGAGGAGTATATCCTTGGAATATCCCAGTAGTGTATGAAGGTCGACTCACTCGTCTTCCCAAATGCTTCGCGACTAACTTTATATCGAAAGGAGAAGCATTTGCAGTAGTAGAAATGCTCAGGTCTCAGTTGCTGTTCTAAAGCTTCTACTGATGGTAGACTTTAGCTCACCACTGTGTTCTGCACTATCTGATACTAGTTCAATCTTTGTTTATAAATCAATGATGGATAGATAGACAATTACATGGAGAATTGTTGTATTAGAGATCGATAATTTTGAGATCGAGGTGTAGAACTAGTTTTGTCTATACCCCTTCTTGCTCATAATCCTTTAGGAGAAGGGAGATTAGGTTTGTGCTTTGAAGACATTGAGTGATCTATCTACTAATGTGAGTGTGTGTTACATTGGGTGGATTCATCTTCGACGAACTTGAGTCTACATCGAAAAGGATCTCGGGTAAGGATAGATATAGAACATGGTTGTGTTTCTTTGGCGAATCGAAGAAGATTGCGAGAGGGATAGAGTTTTGTTTGTGTGAATGAAAACTACTTTGTGGCCTATTTAGATTCATTTAGGGCATCCTCTACAATGCCCACAACGTTAGGGAAGAAACTTATGCTATTTTGCTAAATGGTACACCAAACTTTATTAGATATCTAAGAAGATTTTTTTTTATAATTTAAATATCTAATTCTTACGATCTGACTAAAAGGAATATTTTATTTTGCTATTTATCAAAGGATGCTTGAATTAAATTGGGTTTATAAAAAATACTAGATTATTGCAAAAAGTTTAGATCTCGTGCCATACCATATCGATATTAAAGATATTAAATGGTATAGATGGTTCATTTCTTTCCTCATAAAGCTATGACAAGAAGACAAATATCTAACCATTAATGGAGGTGTTGAGCTCCAACATCTTCTCGCATTTTAAGGATATCATGTGCCTCAAATAAATGCTTGAGGAGCTGTCTAGCTCGCAAGATCTAGATACTTTATAAATATATATATAAAATAAATCTCAAATAAATTACTTTTTAAAACATAAAATAAAATATTTTAAAAATTAAAAGTTTGAATTCATATAAAAATATTATTAGAAAGAGAAATCATTATAAGAATTCAAACATAAAACATTTCTATGTGGAAAAGACATAAAATTATAGAATTTACAGTAAGGCTGTAAATTCAAAAATATAATTTTTAATATTATAAAGTGATTTTATAGCATTTTAATCTAGACATGAATATGAAAATTATGTATTCAAATTTTACCTACACTTACACAATTCATGAAGAATAATTTATTGAAATATAAGACAAATGCATTCAAGGCTGATTTTGATAATTACGGAAATGCATAAATAAATGAAAATATTATCTAAGTGTAAGCTTGAATTTATCATTTTTTTTAAATTATAGAATTTTATTTTATATAAATGGACGATCCAATCTATGGATTTTGTCATAATCTATCAACATGGCAATAATGATCGTTTAACAATTAAATGCTCGAGGAGAGTTAAACTTTGGGGGGAAAAGTTATTTGTGGTTTGTAATTGAGAGGCAAATTTAGAAAATTTGATTGGAAAAAATTAAAAATTAATTTTAAAAAGCCATCAAATGGATTAGGAATTTAATTTGGGATTTTGTTTAGGTTTTAGGGGATGTTTTTTTGACAATTTTAACTTGGTCGATTTCATAAATTTTGGAGATCATGAAGAGAGATGTGTTAAGGCATGCCAAAAAGTTGGCTAAGTAAGAAAAACACTAAGATTTAGTCTTGAGAAACTAAAGGATTTGAAAGATAGTGATCAAGCTCCATAAGAGAAGTTTGGCATATTCAAGAACTAACCGAGAAACGTCGAAATGGCTTTAACATATTACGAGCATTTATCGCTTCTTCCCCAACGTTGAGCATTGATCCATCCAACACCAAGCTCGCAGCATTGTCCTAGCAGAAGAGTTTTAAAAGATCTTTAAGCTCCCTGCAAGAATGATCATCATTAACCCTAATAACTGTTATCAAACATGCCACTCCATAAGGACTCCAAATGCTAAATGACATGACATTAAACAATACGATACAAGGAAAGATCTTAACTTTGCTACTTGATCTGTTTCAAAAATGTTTTCCATACAAGGAAATGTAGGAAAACACTAGGTTTCCTAGGCAGGAATCTGTTTCCATATATTTGTTGGGTGCAAAACAGTATGAGAAGAATAAATCAACAAATTATCTGTACATCCACGTCCACATGCTTTCATGTAGGACAGCATATCAAGTGACCTCAGGAATCCTCATGGTCTCAGTAGTTACACAAGGAAAACATTTGGTAAGACCATAGATTTCTCGTCCCTTAAATTCATCGCCTCCATTGTCTTAGGTTTTGTAGGCGGACAGGTAAAGAGTTGTAGACCTCGAGCTACTTGTTCACAATACAGCTATGTGCTAGAGTTCGACTTCTTGAAGGTCATCCCCCAGGGAAGTATCATGCTGCTGCAAAGATGAACTGCTCTGCTTGGTGTGGGTGGGTGAGAATATTGTGGGACCATGTCCCAACCTCGCACCTGCCATGGTTTCATTGAATGGTTCATCATTCCCACTCCAAGATGCTGCTCTCGATCTGGAGACATGAGCATTATTGTTTAGAGGGGTAACACTGTTCATGCTCGGAAGTTGTTTCATGGAAGATGAAGCTGATGAAGGTAGTGAGGAAAAGGATGCTTCTCTTTTTGCTGGTTCGGGTGGATCTGGACCAGTGGTGGCATCTCTATTGTTATCACCAGCTGCATCAGTTGGCTTTTCATCGGTGGTTGCGGGTGCCACGGGCACAAAAAAATTTGCACCAATCAATGGTTTTGCCAATGGAACCGGAGGTGAGTGGAAAGTGTTTGTGGATGCACCATTGGCACCACCATCACCGCCTTTGTTGAATGTATCAACGTACCTGTGAAGTGACAAAACTTTACGTTAACATCCCTAGAGAATCTGCAACAAAAAAAAAACAATAAGAAAAATGGGGTGTTTACCTTGACCTGACCCCCATTCTGCCACGGGCAGAGAACTGATTTTGGCTGAGTGGAGTTGGTGGAATTGCAGAGTTTTGTTCCAAAGGAGCCATAGGTTTATCTGCTAGCCCACCCTTATCGGCGAGACTATCTGGTTTGAAAGTATCGTTGATTGTGTTGCCACTCTTGAAAGCACTACTAATCTTGTAATCTGGCATACCATTCTGGAATGACATTGTTGGAGGCGGGGGTAGGGGGGACTCGTCTGCTGGAGGATCAGCCCCTTCCTCCACCCATCTCTTAAGCTTTTCATCGTAGTAGAACTTGTTACTTTCACCCAGTTTTGCCTTCACATTCCCAGAAATAGAAGGATACAGTAAGCTCAAGTAACATGAAAGGTGCGTAGAAGCCAACCTACGATGTTCACAAACAAATCATGCCCAGGAAAAATACCTGATGAGGGGATCTCGACACCCACCCCATGGTTTTCTGAAGAAATTGTGAGCCAATGCGTCCAAAGCGTGAGCCACCACCAGTTGTAGCTTTGCTTTGTGCATTGTCTGGGCTTGAATCCTGTGATAATTTTCCAACGAAGTTTGTTAAAAAAAACAATGATAGTTCCCATATTAAGAAGAAAAATATAAGTCAAATCAAATGGGAAATTTGAAATGAAATCAACTAAAAGGAATCATATTCCCTGACAACTGCTTTGATTTCCATCAAAAAGGATAATTCCACCTGTTTAGGGGTTCGACCAAAATCAGGCTCTGAAACACTTCTATTATGCTTGATCGCTTTACTATTATTATTACTCGACCACTCAGTCATTGTCTCCACTGATGCCGATGGAACTAAAGAAGCCATGACCATTGTTGATTGGTTATTTGATACTTTCGGGACAATAGAATAGGTTTCTTTGTCATTTACATTTCCTGAAGGCACAGGTGAAAGAGGCGCTGGTGGTGCACCTATCATACGGTAAATAGATCTATCAAAAGTAGTGAACAACTTTCCAACTAGATTTGCAGGAACCAAACTTGAACCATAACCACCCTGGACAAGTGAAAAAGACATCAGATGAAAGACAACATCAAGGCTGTGAAATTGAAGACAGTTATTGGGCTCCCCAAGAAAACTACCTGTTGGTGGGTACGCAGTCTATCCTCTAAAGAGGATAACAATGATTTCCACATTTCAAGCTCAGAAGTGCGAGCAGAACTCTTGAGCAATTTTGAAGCAGCTTGACAGTACCTGCATTATATCTAACATGTTTAGGCAATAGGGATGGCAGAAAAACATACTCTTACTACTCACTTCAACGAATCTGAAATCTTTCCAACTTCTGCCAGCATGTATGCATAAATTATCTTGTACGGCTGGAAAGGTAGTAGGATAAACTGAGAATTTCCTTGCACCTTTGAATACTCATAAAGTTCTGTTCTCTGTACATGGATTGCAAAAAGTCATCCATTTGTTTGCATTCAGCATATACAGGCCATGAAGGCAGGAACTAGAGCATGTATAGTTAACTTTCATTCAACAATAAGCAACAACATTGTGTACTCATGGGATCAAAAAAATGATTTGAAGTATCTACAAAATAATCTTTTAGAGTCGTCATTAAAAGCTCAAAAATTTCTAATATTTCAACATCAGAAAAGAACTACTAACTAGCAAAAACTGAACAAGCACAATGCAAATAAGTGCTTCAGTGACAAATTCAGAGAGCAACATTAAGAATCATTCGATTGATTGGTCTCCTTAATTTTAATATCATATTTTACTTGTAGCTATTGATATTAAAAAAACCAGAATATGAACCCAAGTAAACATATGATGGTTGTTTATGAGCACCTGATTTTCATACTACAACAACAACAATCAAGCCTTTACTTGACTTTTGTAATATCAGCCTAAAAAAATGAACCAAAACTCAGAAGGTTTTAAACATAAATCAAGAATTTACAGCAACAATTTTAGAAACCATAAACTAGTCCTTTAGGTGTTTCAATAAAGAGTAAGATGCTAAAACTCTACAGGGATATCTTCATCATGTCTCAACTCATAAGAAAGCAAGTAGACTAACGAAGCATATTCAAGTGCATATATGCAGACACTAAGCAAAGGTTGACCATTCTCATAATGATTCACAAAGGTTGCAAGCAGACATGCTTTAACAGGCTACAAAAATAACACATTTGAATAAATACATGTGGTTGATTTTTCAGCCTTCAAGAGGGGAGAAAAAGCATGATCTGTTCAACCTAAAACATCATAGAAAAAAAACAGCTAGCATCACAAACAAAAAAACAACTGAAAGTTCCAGCATAAAAACAACCTGAATAGCATCAGGAGTGGCATATGTCCTTGGATACTTCAAGTGATCAGCACCAATAAGACAGAGTCTCGCAATCTCGGTATATGACTCAATATTTGCTTCAGCAACCAAGTAACAAGTGTGAGCAGCAGCTACCTGCATCAATATGAATTAGGGGAGTAAACCAAAGTAACCAACTTCTATAATAAGATTAAAGAAATAATAAGTGAAAGGATAGCCACCTCCCCTCTGTCCTTCCATAGGCAGTCTCCAAGATGAATAATTACCAGTTCATCATCTTTTGTTCTGTTTGCAGTTATAATCGCCAAATTCTCTTCCCATTTATCCAACATCCCACTGGGCTGAACCTGTCAAGTGTTAGAGAAGAAAAAAAAATTCAAAATTTAATGCTGAAGCATGTCAAAATGGAATTTTATATCACAAATTGATGATAAACTAAGTTTTAAAAAACAATTAATTGAGAAAGAATAACACTCTAGGAAATCAAAGTTTCTGCAATCATTTATAGCTTGGTTATGTTGAAATCATACTTTGATCCCTATGATGTCCAAGGAGAATCACAAATAACAACACATTTGATAGAGAGTTTGATGCAAGCCAATGTGGGAGTGCTATGGGGAAATTGGCAGTCACTGTGGAGTACTATGGGAAATTGGTAGCCACTGTAAGTAATTTGTTTATAGGGTTATTATGGAAAATTAAAATACACCAACAATCTATAATCATGAATGTAATTCAGGCAATGACCAGTGCTGCACATGATGTAGGATTCCAGAACTTTCTGCTTTTACAAACATAAAGACGATCAAAGCTTATGTGTTCGAAATCAGAGAAATTGAGATATAAATATGTTTTCTTATATCAAAATCATGAGATAAACATTGGCCCTAGCTGCAACAACACATTCATTTGATAGACCAGAGATTTACTTTCAACCAAGAGTTTGTTCATATCAAATAAGAGGTCACTTTTACCTTGACAAAGGAAGAATGACAGAGAACATTCATCATGAAGTATAAGTACAAGTTAATTCCTAAGTATATATTTAGTTAAATCACCTGTGCAGGCTGCATAGGTGAAGCCACGGGTAAGGTATTAACTGCATTCTTTGCAGAAAACACATCTGCAGGTTGCCCAGCAATAAGCAGACATAGTGATCGTAAAGGTGATCCGAATGCAAATTGATGCTGTGCCATCTTCTTCACTGTGTCAACATAAAACTGCAACCAAAATTATGAGATATATCAGATCTAAAGAAGAAATTTTTTCCCATTATAACATGAAACAAAAATAGATAATAAAAAATTAAATCAAAATCCAACTAAATGAGCCATCTTCTTCAGTGTTGCACACATAGAACTGCAAGAAAAATATGAGATCTATCAGAGCAAGTGAAGAAACAAGAATTTTCCGCATCATAAACATGAAAAAGAAACAAATATTATATGCATCCAAATCAAGATCAACTAAATAAGTTATGTAATTACAGAGAAAAGAAAAGTATACAAACCTTCTCGCCAAGCTGTGCAGCAAAAACAAGAGCAGGGCCCCATAATTGACCTTCTTGTGCATATTGGAGAGCCTGCTTCCTTTTACCAGAAACAAGAACGCTTTGCACCATAGCAGCAGTTGTCTGAAAGAAGTTGACAGAATAGAAACTATTACAGCGGTTCAGTGGACTATATGAAACTGTGAACAAAAACTTGGATAACTGAAGGTACCTGAAGTTGGCTTTCTGATGGAATATTATTCAAGCAATAAGCAGATGGGCCATACCCTCCAAAAGGAGCACCTTTTGTTTTTGATGAAACAAAAAGATTGCATACATCCATTTCTGGACCATTAACATCCTACAAGCAAGAGAATTATACTGAAGGTACAAGAGAAATGCTAAAACTTGAAGAATCCTGAGATCAAAATTAATGAGAAAGTAGGGTTCATCCTTAACAGCAAGTACTTTTCTGTTAGCCTTTCTTAAATATATAACCAAACAGCTTTACAGCAGAAACAAATGACAACTAATATTTAGAGCCAGTGAGTGGTATGCTCCTTAATGAAGACCTCTGCACTTGCCTATTAACCTATTAGCAACATCCTACTACACAATAACACAAGGGTATCTTAATATAGTACCATCACAAAAAGCTCTGGTTGGCTGTAGTCTTTAACCAATGAATTCAAAACATGCTAAATCAATGAAATTTTGGTTAAGGTGATAGTTATATGATATCAGCCAATCTAGTGCTACTACTAATTTATGCGTATATCATAATCTCAGAGCAGTTTCCTATCTTGTAGAGTCCGGATTAGCATCAGTAATTTGTGTAAATTAGCTCACTCAATCCTAGAAACACCACATGATCCGATCAGCTCTGGTAGCTGTTGAATTAAAAGCATTAGATATGCAGATGACCACTTTCCAGTAATTTAGTCAAGAAGGGAAAAATTACAAACTGTACCAACATGCTGGAGATTCTACCTCAAATAAGCTAAAAAAGACCTCCCAATAGTCAAAGACATATCCATCACTTCTTTAATGGGTGTATACAAATTACAGGGAGCAGATACTTTTTTGTTATCACAAAAACAATCATAAATTTCCTATTTTCTCTACTTCATACTATCATACAGTATATCTGATTTAGCTTATTGGTTGAATGAAAAATCATCTCCACTTGTGCCAATATAAAAAACACAAAATTTGCTCAAGATAGTAAGCTCATGGGGATGTTAGCCATACCTGAAATCACTGGACAAATCTTACTTCAACTAGTAAATTCTGATGAAAATGATAGCAAATTCTTCCTCCTAAGCAGATACTGCATGTAAGCTTTAGGTTATCTAAATTCACAAAGACGATCCTGTGAAAAATTCTACTACATCTTCTCCACGATGAAGCTTTGTACTCTCTATTTATCTTCCCAAATTTTAGGTTATCTAAATTCATCCTTGATTCACTTTCCTTCTTGTTTTTCTTAGTCACACTCAAAAAAGGTTGAGATAATAAAATGTATAGAACTATGAAACCGTGTTAGGGTAACATTACCCTATCAGATTGGCAAAAGCCAATTAATCAGAGGAGAGATGCAACGCACGAGTAGAAATCCTCATCCTTAAGATATATTACACAAATCTGTCTTGAAAAGTGAGCACAATCTCTAACGAATATTGGTCAAGTTTTTGTATATTACCATCATAATCCAAAATGTAAACAATATTGGCACTCTTGTTAGTCTTAGGAAAATTAGACAAAGGATCTTACAACCTGTAGATCGGTTCCTGATTCTATCTAGATCTGGAAATGCTTAAACAGATTGCCATCGTCTTTGCTGTTCCAACAACAACATTCTTTAATGAGAAAAGACATCACATTAGGAAAAACAGTAACAATGATGCCTTTGAGTTGAAATCCATATTCCTGCAATAATCATCCACAAGAATGACCATCGCCAGCACATTATAAGGTCAACCTATTTGCTGATGATTTAGTTTTCCATATTCCTCAGTGAAATAATGATATGGAGTAGGAGAATTATGAGGTCAGAAAACAAATTCTGTGAACAAAGTTGCACCATGGTACAGTGGAAATAAGTTATTATCTAAATATGAGAAGTCTAACAAAACCAAATATTAATTCTGAGAATGAAATGCAAGACCTCCACAATGGCAAGGTAGTTCAGAATATAATATTTATATAACCATTAGAAAGCAAAAATTGCAGTCAAGGACTTTAGAGCGGCAGGAATATAGGTATTATCCTTTTTACCTTGTGAATCATAGAAACAATCATATAACTGTAACAAGAAATAAAACATATTATAAAAACCTCTAGTGATGGATCAGAACCAAAAGGAGATCGAAGTTTGCCATAATTTTGCAATGATATTTTGAGCAACGAAAGGAGTAACTTCAAAAGTTTTCCTTTCTGGAACTCCATCACAGGAGCATCATAGCTCAAGATTCTCTCATCTAACCATTTATTTATATCCTTTGTAGAAGCACTACCACCAACAAGAGGACCTGGAAAATGATGATGGCACAAGGAATTGAAGTAGTCCAATCCAGTGCCTGAACCAATACTGGAAGCATCAAGTTCATTCGTCACAACTTCAGATAAGCTAAGAATAGAAATCACACCGGCAGCAGTCCCCTTGCAAATAAAAACAAATTTTCAGATGCATGACACTGAAAAATGTTCAAAACTAAAATGTAGATGCAAAACCAACATCAAATTTTGAAGCTTACTTGGCTTCCATAGTCTATGTTTGTGCTAGAAGAGGTAGCATTTCTCACAACTACAAGCTTCCCACCAAATCCAAAAGTAACCAAAGCATGTGCAGGGCGTCCAGCTGATGATCTTCCTTTATCAGATGAATAAGCAAACTGGGAATAAGAAGCTTTGGTATCTTGTAATGAATGCTGTAGATAGTCAACTGAATTCTGATTGCCTAAGAAGCTGCTTGGTATATTTTCCTGAATGCTATGTGGAATATTTTGAGAATAATTTGGATATTTGCTTTCCCCATTAACAGAGTTATATGATATCATAGTCCCATTAGAGCTGCCAAAATCATGATAAACAACAGGTTTAAATGCATGAAGCCCCACATTATTATCTGCATGAGAACCAGTAGGCATGCTTGGATTATAAAAACTCTGCATCTCCTGCTTTTCACCAACTTGTGCAGCCTGCAGCATGCTCTGCTGATCAGAATAGCTGTTTGATAGAGGAGCCCAGTGCTGTCCAAACTCTTGGCTCTCTGGGGTTCCATTAGAACTTTGTTTAGGCTGGCCAACTTGATCATATACATGGCAGTTCTCGCCTGAGAAGCCATTCAAAGCTACAACCTCATTCTGAACTCCAGTTGGTATCTGTGTAGTGTATGACTCCAGGGCATACCACTGTTGGGTGTTGGTGTCATAGTACCATCCAGGATACTGAGGATCAAATACCATGTTAGGAGGGAATTCCATGTTCTCCAGATAACCAACACTTGAATTGGTAGTTGTTGCATTTGTAGCTGTTGCCCTTTCTTCAGCTATGGTCTCCAAGACTGGCTGTGAAGTCTCCTGAAGGTACAGATCATCTGAACTACCGGCATTTGAGTTGAAAGCAGTAGTTTCCACACTTTCTTTAAAGTCATCTAGTGAATCCACTCTTGATGAATCATAGTGATTTTGTGCATTCATGCCAGCATCATAGCCATCCAATTGATACCATTGCCCAGTGGCTGCATCATACTTCCAACCAGGGTAAAGACTCTCCCAATACTGAGCATCAGCAATATATGTGTTATCATCAGTAGCTGAACCTAAGAGTTGGGAGTCTTGAAAATTCAAGGAATTTGTATGTGCATGTAAGTTTTCAACTTGATTTCCCAAAGGGGAAAGATTAAGGTCAGAATTGGTTATCAATCTATCAGATGATGAATCAACATTCTCGGCAAAGAACTCGGAATAGCTTTCCAACCCAACATTGTCAAATGGCTGATCGCTGACACTGAAGGCACTCCACTGGACCTCTTTTACACTGGTTCCCTTCGATCCAGAATGTTGAGTGGGCAATGAACTTTGCGGTTCAATTACAAAAGCACTCGCAACTGAACTTCCCGCTGGAGCTACCTGGTCTATAGACGAATCCGAAGGTGGGCAGTCAACAGAGGCCAAAAGTTCCTTTGAAGAATCTGAAGACTGCAATGTCTCACTTTGTTGTAGACCATTTGATTCGAAAATCAATCCAGCATCATCATCAGGATCCTCCACAGAGGTACCAATATCATCATCGAGGCTGAGATTAGAAAAATCTCTCACGATTCCATTGGAACGAGGTCGCGAACCCTCTCTACCAAAATCGTCATCCACAAGATTGTCGAAGAAATCCTCATCGGTCTGATCCTCCACGTGGAAAGGAGAAGGAGATGACATTTGATTCTCGACAAAGCGAAGCTACCAAGGACTTCGATCCCCCCAAAAAAGAGGAAAAATAACCAAAGAACGAACTAATAGACGATCCTTGCTCGTAACCGCAGATTAAATTCCATAGAAATCGTATCCAAAACTCTAATAGAGCTCCATTGTCCCAAAACTGCAGCTTCCAAAGTGACACTAGAATCACAGGAAGCCACTTCGAGCAAGATCGAACAAATCGCCCAATCTGGCACCGAAAACGGCACTAAAACACAACAAACAACGCGCGGGGAAGACGAATCAGCCTTCAGAAATTCAAAACTCACCGAGCAAGATGCCGGAATCGAAGAGCAACCAGGAGCGCGCAGATCTGAGAGGACGGAAGCGAAGAGGAGACGGAACCCTCGTTGGCGTTCCAGCCGATACCTCGCCTCGCGTCCCTCCCCCCTTTCCTTCTCCTCAATTTGTCAATTTGCTTCCATCTCCCCTGTTTTTTCAACAAATTCCCCGTTTAACGTCGAGCACTCGGCAAACCGACTCGGGATACGACGTCATGGTCGAAATAAAGATACATCAGGGGCTTAACTGGAATTTTGTGGTGTAAAAGCGAGAGATACTGCACTGCTTGGGCGGGTCGTTCACCATACGCTTTCTGAGCCACTCACCGCGTCGGCCCCACGTTTCCAGTGCCGTAGCCCCACAGCGGGTTGACTATTACTATTGCACTACGGTGGTTGACCAACCCGAGCTCAATCTGAACGCTTCATTTATAGTAAATTGAAAGGATAAATATATAGAAAATAATTATTTTTAAAATTAAAAAGTTGCCAAGGATGAATTTTTCTATTTTTTAAAAAATGTGTTAAATTTAAAAAAAGGATTAACCTTAAAAGTTATATGCAAATGATTGAGTTTCTCTTGATCAAATTTAATATAAAATTTTAAAACATTATATATACTATTTCTTTTCAAGATAATGCAAATCTTGATAATTCTTGGAGAAAAATTTATCAAGAGTAGAAAAACAAAAGGAGTAAAAGATGAAGAAAGAACTTGTGGCTTTAATAGTAAGATATTAATTGATTAATTTTCTAATTATAATTAGGCTACTAACTAATACTTCCTTAACTATAACTTATCTGAAAGATAAATATTTATCAATCAATACTTAGTTGATACATAACCTATTAAAATGGTCAATTTCAATGTGTTTCGTGCATTCTTACCCTTATGAGTTCGAGGCCATCAAGTAAAATCAAGAAGTAAGGTGACTCTTGACAAGTAAACCTTCTATTTAGAACTCGTGTGTCGCACATTGATTCATACATTCATCAATAGATATGTTTGTTGACACAAGAAAATAGTTGAAAGTGCTTGAAGTAGTTCATGATCTTTTAAAACTTTTAAAGAACTAAAGAACAATTCTAAGCAACCAGCAAGAACACAGTTCTCTTGCAAAAATTCAAACTCTGTTTCAAGTTTGTTTAACCCCAAAGCTGAGATTTTTATATTGTATAGAGAAGAATTCATGAACTAATTCAAGAAAGTACTCATGATCTTTTAAATCTTTTAAAAGAACTAAAGAACAATTCTAAGCAACCAGCAAGAACACAGTTTGCTTGCGAAAATTCAAACTCTGTTTCAAGTTTGTTTAACCCCCAAAGCTGAGATTTTTATATTGTATAGAGAAGAATTTACCTTTAATGTCCTTCAAAATGGCGTCTTTGGGAGAGCTCCGATGCGACAGAGAGGACGGAAAGCTCGGTTTCTTCCTCCAATGGAGTTGGGTGATTGATGTCTACGAAGCGGCCATCTTTGTCGCCGAGGGGAGCAGGGGAAGTGTCGGCGGTGGCAAGATGGGATCTTTTATGGCCGCCGAGGGCCTGGCCGGAGATGAAGGTCCTGGAGCAGTAAGGGCATTGGTAGAGCTTGGCAGCGGTAGTGGGCTTTGGAACGCCGAGGTGGATTCCGACTCCGGCGGTGGTCGTGGCGCACTCTGTTCCTTTTCTTTTATGGATCGCGCGATGGCCACCGAGCGCTTGGTACGATTTGAAGGACTTCCGGCAAGTGTCGCACTGATACTTGGTCCTCTTCGGGCACGATTTACCGGCGGCGAGCGGCGGTAACTCGTCGTCGTTTTCGTCCTCTTTTTCCTCGCTTCCGTAGTGGATCTCCTCCTCGTCGACGGACTGGCAGCGCTTCGTTCCCGACTTGGACCAAGCGTCGCGCGAGAGCAACATGAGGCAGAACGCGATGTCCTCCTCCCGGACGCCATCGGAGACGGAGCTGCGCGGCTTGGTCTCGCCGGAGAGATCTTCTTTTCGCCGAGGACGAACGAGCCGCCGCTGGAACGACGACGACTCCGCCTCCTCGCTCTCCCCGACATTGGAGGATCCGGCGCAGGCGCCGCCGCCTGCCACGGCGACAGAAGAAGAGAACTCCGGATCCACGGCGCGGAAGCTCCGGCGCCTGGTCCGGTTCTCCCACGTCGCCGCCTCCGGGAAGGACGGCGAGGAGGCGAACGGCGACGCTACCCTCAGCCTCCGCTTCGCGACGTGAGATCGCATGTGGCCGCCGAGAGCGCGTCCACTGGCGAATCGCCGGAAGCAGAGCCCGCACCTGTGCCCGTCCATGCTCAGCCTCAAAGATCGGATCTTTATGCCTCGTCCGACGCCAAAACTCCAACTTGAATCCACCACACTCTGCAACTGGAGAGCGACAGGACGGGAAGAAGTAGATGCAGATCAGATCAGCAGAGAACGTACGCCATGGCTTGGTTGGCGCCTCCGCCTGCCACCTCGCGAGCCAGCGAAGTCGCCCGTGAAAGCGGAAGGAGCAGCAGCTGTCGAGATCTCGTTGGAGGCCTGACCCGGCAAATGAGAATGCCCGAACCGTGAACCTGATCGATTTGGTACAAGTACATTCTCCTTCTCAGCTTAGATTCATCCCTATGCAAACGAATTTATATTTAAAATTATCAAATTCAAATAACAGAAATATTCAATTAATTAAAATTCAAACAATTGAACACAAATTTTATTTCAAACAAATTTAAATCAACATTATTTATTTTGAACAATGGAATTCAAATATCATATATATTTTTTAAACTCAAACTCAAATATCAATATTTTCATACTATTTGATCAATTCAGTTCATGTGCACTTCTAATTCATCTAATTGCCTAACAGACAACCCTTAAACTCATCTAAAAGGATTCTACTTGTAATTTGATTACAACTGTTTGATCCATTCACAGCCCTAAGCAACTGAGACCAATTTAAATTTAGCACAATAAATAATAAGAAGAAGAAAAAAAAAGACTGAAACTTTATTCTACTCATTTAATGGTTAAGATTGTACATGGCGAGAATTCATAATAACAAGATTTACCTCCCTGGTGGTCAGCAGTTCACCTTTATAGAACAGATGAATCGGATTTTACAAAAAAACATAATAACACAGTTCTGCTAAGATATGATCCAGTTAACATCTCCGCAAAGAAAGAAAGAATGAAGAAATACTAAATAACCATTCTGATTTTGATAAATTTGGTGGCAGCAGGAGAAAACTGGTTCTAAACTTCGACGGCCAGTGGATCATCAGTGTTTCATGTGCCGTCAATTCCATCTGGAAGAGGACCAGTAATATGTTTACACCAATTCTGGATCGCACAATAATAGAGATAGTATGAATGCATATGTTCTATATTTAAGCTTGACAAAAGTGAAACTGCACAATTCGGGAGATGGCCACACCACGTATCGAATGTAACAACTAAAGTTTCTTAGGTTAAAACCTGATAAGCATAAATCAAGTTTCCTGCCCCACTTATGATACAGTTTTAACAGATTCTTCTCAATGTTTCAAAGTTATAAAAACTATAGACCAGCATTGCATGGAAAAATACATTGGATTAACCATGAACATCATCTTCATTCGCAACGCAAATCAATATAAATAATCGAGGCAAGGCTAACTATTCTTCATATTCATCAGAAAATTTCCAAGAATAATGTTACACAAAAGATATATAGTCAGAAGACAGAGATGGATTAGAAAAGTTAACATATTGATAGTAGTATCTTTTGAGCCTGCCATGGTAACTAAGAGGAGCTAGAAGCTTTGTCGAAGTACATACTACCTATTGATACATTATGATCTATATGATGTTCATCATTTATCCTAACTTGAATTCTTGAATCTTCACATTTGGTATAAACTTATATAATTAATTGTCTATTAAGTTTACATCCACCCTGAAAAACCATTTGCTATCAGACTAAGATGGAAAAGCAACCTCAGAAATTCAGAACTAGTTCTTCATATTTCAAACAAGAAGCATACATCAAGTAACAAAGATAAATAAAATAAAAATCCTTGTCAATTAGTACTTAGTGTATGTGTAATCAACAAACAAGGCCATATCATAAAGAAAAATGATCTCAAACAACTCTATCGTGAATGACATGCTACCACTATCTGAGCTTTATTTATCTTTGTCAAATTTGGCATCTCAATGAGCACTTGATACTTGCAACAATTCAAATGGGAATGTTCTTCACAATGCATAGTCTTAAGTTGTCAAATGATGCACAATAGAAGATATCTGTCTAGTTATCCTATATCACGAGGTTTCTAGCTAATCAGGTTTTAGAAATTATGTGATAAATTATGCTCTTGACTGGACTGAGATCTAAGCCATTTCATAATCTGAGTGAAGCAAAAGCTGAATTAGGTTATTAAAACCTCCAGGGAACAACTATAAACAAGGATAGTGATTACCACAAAAACATGTCCACAACATTTAAACTCCAGGATAGCCAGGAATACCCTGTGAAATAGCACGGCAACAGCGAGAAGTCGAGCTCAGGCACGAGGTCAATCTAGCCACCGGCACCGCGCTGTGGAGTGGGAGAAGAGAGCCGCTGCAGCACCCCAGCTGCGCAGGAGGCCTTCAAAAACGGCCGCAAAAATCCAATCTTTAGCGCCAAGAAGACCAACGAAGGAGGCAAACATAAAACGCTGAACGAGAACTAAAAGGATGAAGCTTGACGAACCTGGAAAAGGGCGGGAAGCGGCGACCATGAGCAGGAAACGCTGAAGCAGCTGCCGGCTGGCGAGAGGAGGAAGCGAACCCCGCCGCTGCTTTCGACCTCGAAAGGCAGGACTGGATCGCATCGAGCGAGGCGCGGCTTAGCGCTCGGAATCCGGCTGAAGCCATGAGAGATTGAGGAAACTTTGGGCAAAGCGGCAGCAATTAATTAGGGTTTGTCGCTGGTTTGGGAATTGGGATCGATTTGAGCCGGTTCGGGTCCACTCCACCGCGGGCCACAGTAAGTTATCCGAGTCCAGCGTACAATTTGAGCTCAAACTCAATTAAATAATCTTCGAAATTCAAATTATCATGAAGAGGGGATTGATCCCTCCAAGCTGCTAGTCCTCCGGCGACCGTAGTAGTTGCTGCTGGAGTCCGGCGGCGGTAGGTCGGAGCAGTCCAGGTTGACTCCGAAGAGCCTGAACCTCTTGGGCGCCGCCTTGTGTGTAGGCATCATGGCGCCGATGACCATCGAGACCGAGTCCACCACCGTGTCGTCGTCGCCGCCGTCGTCGGAAGCTGTTTGTTTGACGGATCCGATGATGGGGCACCGGGGAAGCCCCGGCAGTGTTCGGCTGTAGCATAAGAGGTGATCTGCGGCGGTATGTCCCCCACAGGGTGCGACTCCGGGCGGCGGAAAGGCGTCATAGGGAAGCAGTGGGGGGAGGAAGTGAAGGCGGTGGCGCAGGTCGACGAAGAGGCGGCGGCCGGCGGTGGTGTGGAGGAAGGAGACGGTGTCCCCCGCGTGGCGGTGCTTCTTCTTGAGGAAGCGGCTCCACCCCTTGGTCATCACGTAGCTCTGGCTACTGTGCCAGTAGGAGTAGCGGAACTCCACCGCTCGCCGCCGGCGTCCTCGAAGCAGAGCGCCACCCGCTTGTCGGCCATCTCCGACTCCAACGGGAAGAACCGCTCGCGCACTGCTTCGGGATCACCAGCCTGTTCAGCTTCCCGACGTCACTCAGCGTCACCACCTTATCGAACATGTGCTCCCGACGACCACCGCCTTGAGGCCTAATTCAGGCCTCCATAGAGAGCCCAACAAGGAAAGAGAAGAGGAGGAAGGTGCCTGTTGTAGCACCACTCTAACCTATCAACTCAATCGATTACTTGTTGATTTTTTTTAAAAAAATTTAATAGTATCGACTAGATTCGATCCAACAGTCGGGAGGCGAGCGAGCGAGTTCTTCTTCAAGCTTCTGAATATCGTCGCAGTGCATCTTGTTTTAGGCTGGCGTTGACCTTAGCTGCTTCTTTGGCTCTTCGTCCTTCGTCGACCAACGGGATCGCTTCTTCTTTGAGCTTTCTCTCTTGTTTCCAATTTACCTGGACGATAAAAGTTATTTGAAAGATCATGGTCTATTTTCATCATTTCATTTGTCCAGACAATGGATGTTTGATTTGATGTGTTCACCTTATGCGAAATGGAAATGACCGAAATTCCACACAAAGGCATCACATGGCGTCGCCACGGGTAAGAGTAGGGCGTACCTGCTGGAGGATACAGACCATCCCGACAAGGGAGTATTCCTCGAGATGGCGGAGGTCGGTGAAGCCACTCACCGCGCGCGGCAAGGAAAGTCGTGGAGGAATCCTGGAGAGAAGTCGCAGCAACAGCCGCAACGGAAGCCGGAGGCGAGTTGAGATGGGAGATGGTGCTGTGGAGGATATTGGGGAGCACGCCCATGGATCCATAGCAGTGTCCGTTGCAGAGGATGGCACGGAGCGCGGCGTCCTCGTCGAATCCGAGA
>JBBMKF010000058.1:3092793-3105050 GCA_037834155.1 Curcuma caesia
CTAAAGCGCCCAAGCTTTCAGCAACGACTCCTTACTGGTGGCCTGCGACTGGACAGCAAGGTTCGGCGATGGAGGAGCAGCTCCGAGAGAAGCTACAAGCTTCCGGCCGTTCTAATCGGAGAGATCACCACCAACAAAAGAGGAAGGTTGTGTGATTGGGAAGGAGAAATCATGGTGGCCCTCGCGCAATCGAGAAGAGGAGCCAGCGACGCTAGGGTTTTTCTTAATTCCAAACCTGCAATCGGTGAGTTTTTTTAAGGAGGGAGCTCGCGATCTTCATGCAAGCAAGAATTGCGATCAGGACCTAGTCGTGATTCCTTACCTTTTGCGCATGGCGGTCGATCGAAGGAGGAAGTTTCCTTGCCTCTTCTATTCATGCAGCGGTCAATTGGAGGAGAAAGGAGAAAGGGCTGAACCAGATTCAATCTCTAGGCTCACTGTAGCAATCCAAACTGATACTATAGGAAATCGGACTTGTTACTATAGCAAATAGAGTTTAAGAGAGGTAAGGTTTGAATGGTTGTAATTAATCCTAACCCTTAGGATTTAATATCAATTGCTCATTCTTATTTGATTTTATATCCCATAAAATATTTTATTGGGTTTGGATCCAATCCAAAATCCCATCTCTTAACTCAATACCCGAAACTCATATGCCAATTAACTTAAGTTCAAAACCAAACCAAGTTAGTCCAATTTTATTCATTACCAAATCGTTTGGTTCAATAACCAAAACACCTTCGATTAGAGTTGAACTATTTTAGTTCATCCTATCTTCATAAGATGAAACTCATCTTCACTTCTGATTTGCTAAAATATCTCCATCAGAACCAAATCATTTAGTCCATTTCGCCTTCATAAGACGAATTCCATCATCTTTGCCTTTGGTCCGGTCCAATCAGACTTTATTTATCTCGTTCTTTAAGAATTAATTCTCAAACACATTTTAAATCCTTCATAGAAATTTATAGTGAGTGTGAGTCAATAGATTCTCGGCTATAATAGTCGTCCGTAATTAACCATTAATTACGAAACGATCATGAGTGATACCTAGTAGTACATCATGACTTTCAATTGATAAAAAAATCAACTATTAATTCCAGAACTATCTCTGAACTCTTCAACAGCTACAATGAAATGTGTCTTGTTCCTTTCAACATCTTATACCCGTTTAATTCAGGACATGGTCTATATGTGTCAATTTCCATTAGGCTGACTACGTCACACCTAGCTCAAGCTTACTTTCTTGTTCTATGAATTCAAGTGACTTATATATGTGTCCAAGAGTATCATACTCTTGACATACAATACTTTAGCCAAAGGCTTTAAGTAACAATCTTGACAAGGGACGCAAGGTATACATCTTCTTTTTTAAGGAGCGATAAATCCTCTGTAGGCTATCCAAATACCTTTAGTCATTTCGACTTACATCCAATCATCCCAAGTCTACATCTCTTTGTAGATGTTTACTTAAGATGTCAAAGTATAAGTCTCCATGACCAAGATACCTTAAATACTATAAGTGAAAAGAAACTCGCACTTAAGCTATACTAAAAACTTTATTGACATATCTCTAAATGCATAGAATCATATGAAGTTTCATGGTAGGTCACTCCAATGAACTAGTACTAGCATCATATTTAACTCTCAATATTTAATATCTCTAGCTAATGAGAATAGTTGCTTAGAAAACTAAGGAGTTTAAAATGTAGTAGTCTCAACGGAATCGATGACGTCCATGTTCATTAATTCATCAACTAGGGATAATTTTAATATATTTATAATTGCATATGTAGAAATGCTCACTAGTTGTGATTCAATCACAAATTCTCTCATCCTATGAATCATATTACAGACATTCATTAAATAAGTTTAAGATCTAATCAAACACATAGAAGATGTGCACTCAAATTGTAAATTTCTATTTATCAAATATATAGTATAACCATAAAATGATTACCTTAGGACATTTCTCAATATAATAGTACTTGCTATTGATCAATCAACTACATCCCATCAGTTGACTACTCCATGACACATGACCTATTTTGTTTGGAACTAGACCTATTCTCCCATTGATTGGATCATCAGTTGACTGTTTACTTAGCATTAGTCGATTGAACCCGATAGAATCTCTATCGAATCCTCTGCTTCAGTGCTTGATTTTTTGTTTCCAAGTTTCGTAGTCATGTAAATGATGTGATCGACTTTAACTTTGATATATCACTCAAATGATTCTGGAGAAAGTGCAGTAGCTTTCTGTAATTTACCTTTAGTGGCATATCTTTTGATGAGGATTAAATTTTTCAATGTCCTTGTTCCCATAAGAAATTTACATGCTCTGGATTTTCTTCCTTAGATAATTGATCAATATTTCTTACTGCATTTTGGTCATGATCATCATTTACAAACTATTTCTTTTCTTATTTTGGCCAGACAACTGCCCTTAAAAATGGTTCTCTTCAACATGATATTCACTATTGGCTTGGTAAAGATTCTAACCAGGTCAGTTGGAGGTCACCTTAGACATTTTCTTCACTTTGATTTTGTTTTTTTTTAAAGAACCTTTTGACGAAGATTGTTCAAGTTTTTCTGTATTGCTGTTGCAAATAGGATGAAGCTGGCACTGCTTCAATTAAAGCGGTTGAGCTAAATGCAGCCATTGGAGGACGTGCTGTTCAATATTGTGAAGTACAAGGACATGAGACTGATAAATTCCTTTCTTATTTCAAACCATGTATAATACCAGAGGAAGGGAGAGTTTCATCTGGGTTCATGCATACAGAGATCAAAGAACATGAGCATGCGATGCGGCTATTTGTTTGCAGAGGAAGACATGTTGTCAATGTGAAGGAGGCAAGTTGATCTTCTAGATACATGTTATAGCTTAATAAGTAATCTAGTTATGCAGTTTATTTCAAGTTTGCTGTTTTTTGTTTTGGTTTGCTTCTTCTGGGAAAGGAAGGCTTTGGTCCACCCAAAAATATTAGTAGAACTGGAAAGAGTATATGTGAGAGAAATGAATTTACTGCTGCTAGTGTAACCAGGTGCCTTTTGCTCGCTCATCTCTCAATCACGAAGACATATTCATCCTAGATACTAAGTTGAAGATCTTCCAGTTTAATGGATCCAATACTTATATTCAAGAAAGGGCTAAGGCTCTTGAAGTTGTGCAATATCTCAAAGACACTTACCATGAAGGGCAGTGTGTGGTGGCAGCTGTTGGTAAGATCTGAATGTGTCCGATTACATATGCCAACAATAAAAGAGTTGCTCACTAATTCTTTCTCGGCAGAGGACGGGAAATTGATGGCTGATGCTCACGCTGGAGAATTCTGGGGTTATTTTGGAGGTTTTGCTCCCCTCCCCAGGAAGGCAGCTTCTGAGGGTGACAAGAAAGTGTACTCTTTTGTGAAGTTGTTATGGTAAATTGCCATTAGAATAACCTTACTCCATTTTTCTTATACTAGATAAATTTGTTGCATTACTTCAAAAGGAATGTTTGGTTTTAATGTTTTCGCAAAAATCTTGTGCTCTACAATACAGTGTTGACAAAGGACAAACTTTGACTGTTGAAGTTGAATCCTTGACAAGGAAATTATTAGACACATACAAGTGTTACTTGTTAGATTGTGGAGAGCAATATATGTATGGATGGGCCGAAGTACATCCCTTGCACAAAGGAAAGCTGCTAGTGCTGCAGCTGAAGTAAGTCTTGTTATTTCTGATTACTACTCTGCCACTATTTTTTTGGTGAAACTATCAATATTTTGCACTATGATTTTTCATAAACTCAAAAGAACTAAGGTGGTTAAGAGATTAAGTTGGAAAACCCGAGGGTCCACAATACATGCTCTTCTTGAAGTTTGAAACTTCATGATTTTTGTTCAAGATAATTTCCTATTATTGGTTAGGATTTGTTAGCCTGAGCATGTTACATATCTCTTCAACCATGTTCTCTGGATGTCCTGTCTTGCTGATGCTGATGATGGACCTCCAGGAGCAATTTAGATCTTAGCTTGTACTTATCAAAGTGTTTCTACTGTTAATATGATTGTGTCACACAGGAGTTACTGCTTGAACCTCCCAGACCACATGCTCAAGTGATTCGGATAATTGAGGGATTCGAGACAGTAACATTTTGATTGAAGTTTGACAAATGGCCCCATAAAAATGAGGCAGTATCTGAGGAGAGTCAGAAGAAAGTTTCAAGTTAGTAGAAACATAAGATATTTTTTTCCTTGTTCTTTCGTCTACTTGAGAGTAAGCACTTGCATTCCATGAAGAAATTATTGCTTTGATTTGGCAGCATTTCTTAAGCTACAAGGACTAAGTGAGAAGGGTCTTAAATCATCTCATGCACAAGAACAACCTAAACCATACATTGATTGCGCTGGCAAGTTACAGCTGTTGTTAACCTTTTAGCTCAATAAGAGGCATTTGTATTTTTAGGTCATCATGTCATATTCTTAATTTATTTCTTTACCCTAATGGGCAGGTTTGGCGTGTAAATGGGGAGGACAAGAATCTTCTTTCATCCTCAGACCAGTGTAAATTTTACAGTGGGGATTGCTACATCCTCCAATATGCATTCGCTGGAGAAGAGAAAGAGGAATATCTGATTGGTGCTTGGCTAGGGAAGAAGAGCATAGAGGTAATCTTGCATTTTGAAATTTTTTTGAGCTTGTTTACCAATCACGAGGATCAATTATTGTTGGCATGCACGTGACTCTCAAATTTAAAGCTCAATCTACTAATTTATGATTTCCTGACAACTCAAGAATTTTCTTTATGTCATGGCATTGTTTGTTATCTTTGTTCCTTAAAAAATTTATCAAAGATTCATGCCATCATACTTTGTTTAGTGCCAAATCATCAAAATTTGATAGCTACATGCCTACAACTGTAATTTGGTGCTTGATTGTGTATCTATCAATGTTAGATATGTGATGATAATAATTGACTCATGGTTTTAAATCTTGTATCGTATTAGGCGGCACAAGTAAATCTTATGTTGTTGTGTCGCTTATGTATCATGTCATATTGATGTTCAACAACCCTTGGCATGATACTACACGTCAAGATGAATTGAAATAATATTTGTTATTTTTTTAGCTTGTGTCCATACAATATTTGTAACATAAAGTGTCAAATGGCAACTTGTAACATAAAGTCCGAACTTAGGAATATAGCTGTCTTTTTGTCCCTTCATCTTCTTCCCCCTCCAATTTGCTACCGATATCATATGCTGGAACACTGGCATGGTATTGAAATAGTATCATTCCAATCAAATACTGAAATTATGACATCAGTCAAGATTTTAGTTCTTGAACTAACTATAACTATAATGTTAACAACAATTAAATGTCTCCTGGTCCTAAATCAGAAGGTCAAATAGCAGGAAAAAAAAGCGAATTGGATTTGGGTTCTCTAAGGAATCAATTGATTTTAGAGAACTGAACAACAAATTGAACTGACTATTTCAATATTTGTGTGAAAATGATCTATTAATGAAAGAATATTAATGTTAACCTTTATATTCTAACATTCACAAACGTTGTTTGCTTGTCTGCCACTGAACAAGCCCTTTCAACTCTCCTATGCAATTTCATATATGAATAGACTAATTGGCTGTAGATGAATTCCACCGTCATTTTTTTTTCACGTTATAGTTCCCTTATGTCACTTTATTATGGACAAAACACATTCTAAAATTAGACAAATCTAATTCAGTAAGTTGAAGGTGCGAAGGTTGGAGGGAGACCAAAGAAACTCTATTTAAATTAATTAAAATTTATTTAAGAGTTTTGATATAAATAGTGATGTATTGCATAAGCTTTAAATATGCTGACCAGCGAACATGAAGAGCAAGTCTACTTATCCAATTCTATCCAACTATCTATTGGTTTTGATTGCCTACCCAAGTTACGGTTGTCCCTTGATTGCGAAAGTCCTTTTTGTTATAGTTATTGAATTTTAGATGTTTACTTGAAATCTTTGCTCATCTATTCTCTTTGTTATTCTAGTTCTTCAGTTTAGTTAGTTGTTTCCTGAATGATAATGAGAAGAATTTATAATAATAAATAATAATAATAACAATGACAATGAGAAGAATTAATGCCCTTGAATAATTTCTGCACGTGTTATAAGTACATCAATTACTCTTTACCAAAATCTAGTGTGCTTTTTGTTAACTTACAGGATCATGAGATTCTTCGAGATGGTAGCAAAGAGACTGTTGGCAGTGCGAACGATTTTGCTAGGAGGAGTCTTGCACAAGATGTTAATCGTCATGCAGCAGTTGTTCTTGAAGGGAGGGCATTAGGTAGGACAAAGTATTCATTTAATTTAAATGTAATCCTAGTTAGACAAACTATTCATATAATTAAATGTGATCCTAGTTATCTCCTGCTGTATATATCAGCATAAGAAAAGTAATTATTTAAGAATTTTGTAAAATTAAACTATTGACTTTCCTTTAATTTCTTTTCTGTCTGGAATTTGTGTTATATTGCAACCAAAACGTTGATGTGTGGCTGTCAAGAAATATTCTTATTATTGCTCCACTGGCCCATTCATATCCTCAACTTTTGAAGAGGAGCAATTTAGCAAGTCTACCCATATGTGATTGAAATGCAATAATTCTCAGATGTGATGTTAAAGGCTACTTTTGATGCCTATACTGAATTAATTTATTTATGCTGTTCCCCATGATAATTTCCTATCCCACAATCACGTGTTTGTGGAAAGAGGAAGATTGGCATACTAATCTTTAGTTAGTCCCTCTTTTCTGACATTACTTATAGCTTGTAGGGGAAAATTTTATATTTCTCACCCTTGATGATAAATATATATTTCTAAAAACAGAAGTACATGCTTCTCTTCTCCATTCTCTCGACCAGGTCTCATGGGAGAATCAAACTCTTAATTTTGATAGTCTAAACCTACATATAATCGAAAGTGCATAAGCTTAATAGTAATTCTGCAATATATAACCCATCTGGCCTCAAACTGTTGATAGAGATCTAAATTTGGATGCTTGCAACCATTCTCAACCTCAAGGAGGTCTCGATTAGTTGACATCACCTCTGGTCTAGTTGTGTATTCACATGGTAATATGGTTAGGATATTCAATATTTCCTATTAGTTTCTCCTCTGCAAGTGCAGACTAAGCTGACTAAGTCTACTCTAATACTATTTTTCGTCATCATTCTTGCTTTGTATATTCAGATATCGAGTTAGGACAGACTCGGGCTGTAGCTGAAGCACTTGCAAGGTCTAAACAGGGTTAGCCCCACCTTCCTTGCTAATATGACTCCTTCATATGTTTTATCAACTTGACATAATTATATTGGTTTATGATTACTTCTAGCAGCATCTTCTACTGACATATCAGATGAGAATGCTAATCTAGAGAGGCAGGAAAGAGTTGCTCGAATGACTGAGATTGAAGATCTTCAGGCTCCACATAGCCTTCATATGCACCACTTTGCATCAAGGTGCATATTGCTTATGTGAATCATGAAATCTTTGTTATGATATCAATAGCAGGTAACAATGTTGTTCCAGGATCCACGAGAGTATTTTGATGTTCAACAAGTAAATGCTTTAGGTGGCACTGGTTCTAGAGCAATAGATTACAGCCTAAATACTGAGGATGCATATTATTATCTAGTGCAACAGATCTCCGAGGTGAAGTTGCAAGGTTTGCATAGTCCAGTTGTTCAATCTGACACTGCTCTTAAGGTAGACTTCTTCACTCTGAGAGCTATTTTCCTCATTATTTGGTGTTTTTTCTGAAGAACTATTTCTATATATCTTGTCCTGTATGCTCTTTTTTCACACATGATATTTTCAGATTGCTTTACTAGCATGTCCTTGAAGTGTTCTTCAGGCATTTCTCTGATATATGAAATAGCTGGTGAAAAGTATTAAACTAATCTAGTCCATCTAATTATGAAATTGCTGCTAATATCATCCTCCATTTGCCTAGTTTAAAGCTGTTTAGTGGAACAATAAGCAAGGACAGATAGTTCTTGTAGTGAACAGCAGCCAAGGTATAGGCAGCAAGTTATTGGTTCATATATCTTCAGTTTCCTGGTTGTGCCTGTTATTTTCTGCAACTTCCTATTGCTTCTCTTTTTCACTTTTCATACTCTCCCTTTGGGGATGTAAGCCTTTTTACTCATTCTTTTCGCTTATTACTTTTGAGTTCAGCAACTTAGCAAATATTGCTCATCTTAATGTCAGTCCCTGCCAAATTCCTTTAGCTTCTTCCACTTTTCATTCTCTCCATAATTGAATGATCCTTGTACTTGCAATCTTTCCCTTTTGTGGATCTGACAATGAAACTAATGCACAAGGGTTGGATCTTCCCTAGCCATAAACAAGACCTCAATATTATTGTCTTTGAGTCATGTTATGCATATCATATGTGAAAGGGGTAATTATTGTGGCTAGATCCTCACTGTTCAAGAAGCTTTACTTGTTGGATTGTGCTCTTGATCACACTGTCAAATTCAATGCTGACCTTTGTTTTAGAGAAATGTTTTTGCCTGTATCATTTAATTTTCATGTTCATAAATTATCACTATTGTATGGAGCAGCAAAACCTAACTCACTCAATGGTATGAGCTTAGGTTCTTAGTTGGCTTACCCAGCAGATTTCGAGTACCAGATACAATCTTGGCAAGAATTCTCAGGAAAGCGTCCTTGATAGATTACCTAGAAGGACCAAAGATGAAATTATGCTTGTGAGTTTCCGTTAAAACTTTAATATTGCATGAAGCATATGTACATTGATTCCTGAAAGATTTTATACTAGTATTAGTTGCATGAAAAGTTTCCAATTTGTTTGATCATGTACCCTAGTAGTTCTCCAACTACTAGAGCTTGTTCATTTGAATGGATAAAATGGATAAGAGGATGGGTGGACCCATATATCTATTCGTTCAGTTGTTAGTTGGAAGGTTGAATCAATTGACAAGTTGAAGGATATAGATCCTAATTTAACCTTCAGTTTTTTCCCACATTCGATCTGTGAATTAACCTGATTGGAATGATTTTTTGTTTTTTGGTTGAACAGGTGGTCTAGTCTGATTTTTATAACTATCCTTTCGCACCACTGCTGGTGCCATTCATGTGTCTACAAGAACAACGCAGTCTTTGCCTTGACACCAACATCTGCCATCCATAGTATCAATGGTCTGCTGCCTGAAAAAAAATATTATTAATCAATTACGATTGATTAATGTTTTTAGAAAATAGATGATTACACATTTAGATTAAGAATTTTAAAAGTTTGTTTAAGAAAAATTATAAAGTATTCAATTTTACTAAATTTTTTTAAGAGAGAAGAGAGGATAGGAGTTATAGAGAAAAGGGTGGTATTCTTTTTTTTTTTTTCAAATTTAGTTGTCTGTTGTTTGGCTTATCATTCCAACTTAACATGTGAAAGGATGGATTAGAGAGATGGATCATTTTCATCCATCTCTCAGTTCAAACAAACAAGCGAAATAGGATCAATTAATCTTCATCCATCCATACCTCTCCATCGTTGTTTAAATTTTTCTATCATTCCAACCGAACGAGCCCTTAGTGTATAGGATTGCATTGACTTCTATACTGCAAGTTTTTCCATCTGAAGATTTTTAATGGTTTGTTCCTGTTATTAGATTAGAGAACAACTCTTACACCTTGCTTTTGTTTTAGCATTGCGCGTCAATTCAGGAGTTACTTCTACACTTTTGGTCATCTTATCCAATCACGACTGCACACCTATACAATAAGATGACATCTCATTTCCTGCTATGAGCTTCACAATTTTATTAATTTTTATCATCGGTTAGTTTTTGTCATCAATTACTTTTTGGGTATTCCCTCAAGCGTTATAATATTCTAAACTACCTGGTAACAAATTCACCTAGAACATTCACATATTTCGTAAGTTCACTTTACATTATATTCTGCTTTAAGTGTTTCTTTCATTAGTTTTTAACTTTCTCCATCTGATTTACCTGATCTTTGAGCCTATTCAGAACCTACGAATTCTTTAAACTATTTATCTGATACATTATTTGAATTAGGTTCTTAGGCTGAAGAGTGCTATGGCTGATATCTATCAGAAGAGGTAACATTACATTCATGTAGCATATACATTGATTATAATAGAGACATTGTTCGAAATTTCAATTTGCTTGTTTCATCGAGATTTGGTGGTGAGGGTTAAAGAAAAGGTTTTTTTGTGAAATCTATAGTTACCTGTCCTTACCATCCTTGTTTGTGCCAATCTGTTTTTTTTTTAATTGACATTGAGTATCCAACTTATGCCGATTAATCATGGGGTGACCAACACGGTCCTATGGAAGTTTCTTTTTTATTTGTGCCAATCTTTACCATCTCGGAGGAATTTCCAATTCAAATTTCCGACCTTGCTATCATGTTTTGAATCTTGCGATTTCGTTTTCACTTCTAGGAATTCTACTTTTGCATGTGAAATTTCTTTTTCTTTTCCTTTCTTCTGATGTATCTGAAAAGCTAACTGTATTTTGCATTTGCTTCCTCTGCATTTGCAGGCTATAAAGGATGTGCAGTCGGATTTCCGGCATCAGACCTCTCTTCTTATTCAGCCCATGCTTCAGGTATATCCTCCATGTCGAAGTCCTCCGAAATTGCTAGTTCCTAAGCGTCATATTGTAGCTGATATTTAAGCTTATTTGAAACCCAAATACATACTTCTTAGATTCACCAATAAATAAATAAACAAAGCTTATAACATGCATAAGCATCTAAGGGGAATCCTAAATCTTCGTTATTCACTTCTGTATCGATCTTTTCTGAAAACCCTTCATTTTCTTTTTTGTTCAATCGTCATCATCCCACCCACTGTTTTTCTTCTTCTCAACGCCCTTGCTCATTAGTTTCCTTCTCGTCAGGCTCTGGATGCTGCATTTGCTCATTACGACGCAGAGGAACACAAGCATTCGACAAAAAATGGGGCCAAATCGAACGGGTTTGTTCAGTGAAAATGCATTATTTTTCTTCTGTACATATAATTAAATTTTGAATATCAGAAATATATTCCAAGGGCAACTTCAATCGGTAGAATAGAAAATACTTAGCATCTATCATGTGCTTGGATAAAAGACGATTAACTGATTTTAAGAAGATTAAATGTAGTCATAATATAAAGTATCAAAAAAAAGGTATTAGTTAGTTTTTGGGTGTAAAGTAGAGATGATAATTTTCTTTGAATCCGGATCATATATCCAACCTGAATAATTAAGTAATCAGATATTAGAATTTTTTGGATATTAATATAGAGGTGGGTCTATTAAAATTATTTATATCCGATATGAATACTCAATATATATATATATATAGGATTTTGATACCTTGCATGCCTTATTTTCAATAGAAGATTTTGGGCGTCCGATAGTGTTTCGGAAGTTCGAAACAAGAACAATGTCTTTTTTTTTTATTTACAGTTAAGTCATTTAAAATTTTTTGTTTATGATTCAGGAGTTGAATTATAGTATTATACACAATAAAAATTTTAAAATAAAAAAATTTAATTGCTCATGGAGTGTATCAAGTTATTATTCCGCACTTCTTATCTGACATATTATGTTTTGAGCATTTAGAATACTTTTTGAAATCTTTTGTCGTGCACGTAAGATATTAGAATATTATATATATATTATTTTTTTATTTCACTAATAATTAATTGAAATATATAAATAAATTTGATGTTTGGTTTTTTACTTTTCAACTTCTTTTCTTATAGTATATAGATATTTATTCTATTTTTATTAAACTATATATATTTTTAAATATGATATTAATTTTAATATATTTCCATTGAATGATGATAGTTGAATGAAATAAAAAAATTATTAATACAAAAGATATTTTTTGTCAGATGGATATGAAAATGAAGATAGATATAATAAATGATGAAGGATCAAGGAACACATTGCCATCTCTAATGTAAAGTTAATAAAATAATAGAATCAGAATAATTATGCAAAGTATTATGAAATCAAAATGTGATGAAACAAGAAAAATTGCATAATAATGAAACGTCATTTAAAGAAGATAATCCTGAAATATTAGTTTATTTATCACTTAACTAATATACCTATTGTCAAATCCAATAAAAGATAGAACAAAAAGATAAAATAAAAATACAATCATGCTGGCCATAGATTTATAAATCTCAAAACAAACATCAAATTTGAGGATCCAAGTAGACCAGA
>JBBMKF010000058.1:3148985-3195122 GCA_037834155.1 Curcuma caesia
TGAAGATTGAAGCATCCCTAGTTTGCAAACACAAATTCTGTATTTGTTTGCTAATTCTATTTCTACTGTTGTAGTATAGAAGACTTACAGAAGTACATTTATCATAATTTAAAGTAATTCAAAGTTTTTAAAGTTAGTTTCAAGGAGGCTTCCAAAAGTACGTTGATCTTGGTCTAAAGTGATTCAGAGTTTAAGTCTATCAACTAGTTTCATCTAAAAATTTACACCATTTAAAAATTTAAAAGTTTGATATTTTTGAAACCAAGAGAGTCTAGGAATCTATTAGTGATGTGAGTTAATGAGTATGATTGACGTAAAGAATTCTGAATCATTTTAAATTAAAATTAATATACTTTTGAAGTCTCGTTAATATAACTATGCCTTCATATATATAAATTCTTCGACAATGTAAATTAGAATAATAAATTTTTAAATGGGTAGAAAACAAAATTTTAATAGTAAAAGGAGAGGTATAATGAGAATGGGCTGCATAATTTGATATTGTGAAAACTAAATATGCAAACTGCGAAATCTCAAAAATCTACGGTTTCCTAACAAATATTTTGAAATTAATTGAATGGAGTAAAAGACCTAATATTAAAAAAGAAACTGTTTATAGTTTATTGCAAATTAAATGAGTATGAATAATCGAACTTACTACTGAGACATGATTTATTTAAAATCCTAATGCAAAGCAAATGTTCATAATGCTTTACTGTCCTTTGATATTTATCTTCTATTTAAATTAATCTTGAATCGATGAGATATATTATAATAATAAATTTTTATTTATATTATAATAATTATAAAATTATTATTATTATAATTATTATGATAATTATGAAATTATTGCATATCTCTTATAATATAAATTTTTATTATTCTTATTCACATCGTAATAAATAAATTTCATAATTATTATAATATATTCAATCAATTTAAAAATTAAATAAAAATTAAAAATACTAAAGACAGTTAATTAATCAGGTAGTTGAATTGAATATTCTTTTGATAAAAAAATCAAAATAAAATATAATTTGAAAAAAAAATACTTTTTAAATTTTTATCCAAGATATTTTGTATGAAGATAATTTGTATCCAGAATCGAAAGATTGAAAGATGACTGACTGGCATTAACTACAGAAGAGGTTTTTTCCATTTTAATATATGGAAACAATTGCTAGCTCTCAGTAAAATAATTACGTGCTAAACCACCCGACGATAGATTCTAAGCAACAAAAATTAGCACCTGCCCATTTTTAGCAAATGGATGCAGTTGCATAGCACTCTAGACTAAATCGACAGCCAGTTTCTAAAAATATACACCTCCAATTTGACAACTTTCAGTTCTTGCCAGAAACTATTGCAGCTCGAACAAAGTCCTCGCACCGGGAGATACCTCCCGATAGGGCATCTGCAAGCGCCCCCATAATGTCGAAAGCTTCTTGTAGATCAGTGGCGTTGGTCATGTCCTCCAGCCAGGAAAGCAGCTCTTCGGAGAATCTCGACATTTCTTTGATGTTCACCAGCCGCTCCTTCATCGTGATCTCCCACTTCTCCAAGCCGCTTGTGTTCTTGCCTTCGCCCCCGGTGGACTCGCTGGATGCCGCCGCAGGACTGTTTCGCTTGTTGAGCTTGAAGAACTGCTGCAGCTGTTCGATCAGACCGGCATAAATGAGCATCGGCTGGACTATGGAGAATAGCTTAGTGCTGTCTGTCAAATCTGTTGAAGAGCCTTCGTCGGATCGCTTGGCCCTGGAAGCTGAATCAGATAGTTTGAGGGTCGAACGACCGTACTTGTGTTGCATGTATGCAGAGTAGATTCCCCTCCGTAAGAACGCAGGACGATGCTGCAGCCATTCCTCGTATGACTCTGAGAGCAGGGAGTTAACCATCATGAATTGGACGGTCTCATCAGACGAACTGGGGGAGGAACGAGATCCAGGAAGAGAGGGGGATGTTCTTGATGTATCTGAGGAAGACGATGCATTTGACAAAAATGCAGCAACCGATTTGGTCATGGTCCGTCTCTGTTGGCTGGGGCTTCCCAGGTCAAGTAGGTAGGATGCCATTTGGATCATGAATGGAAGAAAGCGGGAATTGCTTTCCTTGCCTCCACCCTTGCAGTCCGTGCTGAACAAAGCACCAGTTGCGAAACGAGCCAACATCTGCGATATGGCAATCAACGAATGACAACCGAGGATATTTAGCTGACAAGAACGGGAAACTAAAGGCATTGCTTCCATACCAGGACAATGTCGTAGGTAAGCAACCGTAGTCGGCTACCGTCTGCGCGCCCAAGGGCATTGAGGTTGTCCCAGTACTGATCTATGAACCGAACATACTGCGCAACAGGAACAGATGGCCCCCTCAGAGGGAAGATGCAGTTACATAAAGTCTCGTTGTTTCTCAATGTAGCACCTTCCCATTCCTTTTTGGGATTTTTAAGTGCAGCATCAGCCCGTTTAGCCTCCTGATGGCACTGAAAATGAATAACATTGAAATGGCTAACGGTTGTGTATACATAGTCACCACGAGCACTAGATGAAGTTGCTGCGCCCAGGTTTACTCTTTTGCTGTACGAGTAGACGCCAAGCATATCGTTAGGTCTAAGTGTATAACCCTCCCGGCAAACCATGCAAGCCAGCCCATCCTCTTCTTCTTCTACGTCTTCTAAACCTTCAATCGCAGGCTGGGAAACTACAATGCGCTCAGCGCCATCAATGGCAAACTCTTGCCGCATACCCAACCCCTAACATTAAAAAAAAACACAACAGAAATGACTTAAAGATATGGAATTTTGCAACAGCATAACATACTAGTGGAAGTGGAAAAGAATCATTTACCAGAAGTAATTCCTCTCTTTTCCTCAGAGCTCGACGACGCATTTCGTCCCTAGAAGCATGTCTTAACTTGTGTATCTTCTCCCCCAAGAATCCATCACCATTATTCTCCTTATCAGCCAGTGTGTCCAATAAATTTTCAGCTCTTGCACCTATTTCATTTTCTCCAGGAACCCCTTCTAAAGCATGTAGTAGTGGGAGAATTCCTTCATCATCGATGCATCTCTGTGTAGGCAAATGACCCCTCGACAGTCCCCTGAGCATGGATAAAATCAATGGAACTGACGGCAATTTCAAATTAGACGTCCATTCTGCACTTGACTTGAACCCAGCCTGGCCCGTAATAGCAAAGTTTTCTCTTAGGTGCTCAACTGCAAGCCTAATAATTCCTTTCTCAAGTATAATGTCTTTCAACCTCTCGCCGCAGGAACTTGACTTGAGCGACTCTGACACCCTCACAAAATTTTCTAAAGCAGCAAATTTCTGCTCGGCAGCTTGATGACCCAAACTGTCATCCTTTGGATTATCCAGATGTTGCTTCAGCAATTTATCATAATCACCCCAGTTTCGCAAGTAAGGGTCAAAATGTTGGATTAGAGCTTCCATAGCTGCGGGCTCCCCATAAGTCAAATATGGCAAGATCCTGGCCACCATCTCATCATTCCTCTGCTGCTTAGTTGACTTCTTGGTGCCCAAGGGATGACATAATCTTTCCAGAAACATGAGAACTATTTTCTTTGCTTGTTCTCCAGCACCACTTTCCTCATTAATAACAGTGAACACGCTTTGAGTGATTCCAATGTCGCTCTCATTAGCTTCCATTGTCAAACTTTCTACAATCAAAAGAATGCCTTCAGCTGGTTCAAAGGCGTCCACATAGAATGCGCGTCTTGCTGTTTCAAGCAGCAAACCTAGAGCCCCTAATTTTAATAGAGCTCGTCTATTTTCTCTTATCTTACAGCAGTACATGAGAAGGTTGAGCGTCAAACCCAACTCATCTTGGTTTGATTTCAGCTCCTCATCACGCAATCGCTGCTAAATAAATTCCAAAATGAAGTTAAAACAGGAACAGAGTGCACGTACCAAATCTACTGACAAAGCAATAAGATTAGACAACCAAGACCACAGCAACTATAATTGTTAGTCGACAAAGAATAAATTAATGGTTCACAGTGGCACATCAAACAAAATTATAAAGAAAAAAACTTGAGCAGCAATCACATCAGTCTCCTTCTGACATATCAGTGAATATAGTTAAGTAATAAGATCATTAATGCATTCAAATTTCAATCTGACTGCCCAGATATGAATGCTATCAAAGATGGTAACAGCACAATGAAAATGATACCTGGATCATGCCTAAAATAATCTCAAGACCTCCACATTCCTTGACAGCTCCTGCTATCGCAAACTCAACTTCAGGATCTAGCGATTCCTCCCTTTCCTCTTCCAATTCTTTGATCATTGGCTCAGTAGCTTCACCATCCAATCCCTGCAAATAAGCATGATTTACATGAGATGTCATCAACTAATAAAGCAGTATATCCACATGAGATTGATATATATAACGTAACCAACCTGGAGTCTGTATGTCACAGTCATAGGAGGACAATCTTTTGTTGATGATAGTCCAGCAGAAGATGGTACAGCTGCACTCGATAATGAGTGTTGTGTTTGGTTGTAGTACTTCTTCCACACCTGCTCATACACTTGAGAGATGCTTAAATCAAGAGAAATTATATTGCCGGCAACTAATAATTCCATTCCATAATCATCTTCCAATAAACCTAACATGTCCAGCTGATGACAAATTTTATTTTTCACATCTCGCATGAGTGGACCAATCTCAGTACTGGAATAAGGATTCTTAGTCATAGATCCCCTGATAAACTCTTCTTGAGTGTGAGCTTTGTTAAGAATTAGAAGATACACAGGCTCAGGCTTTGATGGACATATCATATTGCAAAGTTGCTCCAATATAAACTGCATAAAGAAATTCAACATGGAAACAAAAATTCCTGTATCAGATAATCAAATAATATGGAGTCGTAATATAAGATTAGGAAATTAGCATCAATAAGATTATTTATTCATATGGATTGCCTTCCATTATTGATTGTCACAGAGTCTATCATATCACAGAGTTAACTTCATAGCCAAATCAAGCATTTTCCTTTAAAATCCAGTTTTGTACCGACTTGGACCAATGTGATAGCATAGTGATTGATTTAATCCAAAGAATAATATAAGATTCTAAACCCGTATTAGTATTGGACATTAAGATGGTGGTTATAGTATATAACATAGCCCTGCATTTTAGCAGTACTATTTTATACATATATGATGTATTCATAACCATCACTAGACCATGAGTAGGTTCCTGAGCTAGAGTAATGCTCTCTTCAATAAAAATAAAATAAACAGAAAATGCACAAATAGTACAGATAGGAGGCAGTTAATTACCAAAGTAGTTCTATGCTTGCTCTCCTTTCTATGACTCTGGAGACCTGATATACAAGCTCGTATGAATTTCCATTTGTTCTCAGTGCTTTCTACCAGAAGACCATCTAGTAGCTCTTTCAAGAGTCGGTTACAGTCACTTATTAGCTTTGTCTTCTGCACTATCAGACCTCGTATGACAAAAAGTGCCTCCAGCATCTCAGATAACAAGTCATGTTGCATAAACCTGTCATCAATACCAAGAATTTAAAACGATGGAAGGTTTAGTTGATTTGATAAGTAAAAATAAAAGGATCACATTTACCTTACTCGTATATTAGGAACCTCAACAAATTTGGTAAGCAGCTCAACCAGCTTATGGAGTGTGAATCCCTGTGACACATCGATGCTTAAGCTTCTTTCCTGAGACTCAATATTGTGGACTTCACAAGTTATTAAGCTGCATATAGTATTTAGGCATCCTTTTACAGTTAGATAGAGCCGTGCAGTCTCAGAATCAATCATTTTGAAGAAGAGTTCAAAAAAATCTACAGCACTATCACCAACAGGTAGAGTAGCTGGTAGTAAGGACATGAGTAAGTTTAATAATTGGAAACATCTAGAAGAACTCTGTTGGCAGAGCACATTTATAAGGTTGCATACTTCAGATCTAATAGACTGTGAACAAGCACTTAGAATCAACTCTGAGACCCATGAACCAAGGGTAAAAGATGGGACACCATTTTTAGCTGCTCTACAAGCACGTCGTTTCCATTTAAGTGCATATTTGAGTGCCAGATAATCATTTTTTTGTATGTCTTGCCGGGTTCTTTGACCAACATTTTTAATAGGCTGAGGTATTTTGTATTGCCTCCTGACAAAATCAAGATATGACGCACCCTTCTCCCATTCTGAATAGTTCAGCAATGGTATAGACTGACCTTTTCGTTCACCTTCCCAGTGTTTTTCCATGAACTCTGATTTAGCAGTGGTAGGGAGGCTGTTCGGAGACATAGGAGGCTTATGGTCATTCTTTGGCAATAAAATAGTAGTCTTTCCCACCCCTTGTTCTTTATCTGCAGCATCTGACCTGGGAGGAGTACATGCCTGCGAGATTATCCTCAAACAAGGAAGGATTATATGCTCAGAAATGGCAGGGTGTTTAGCCCCCAGCTTAATCGAGGCAAATAGAAGGTGGAAAACAACACGTAATCTTGCTTCCCAGAATTCATCTACCAGGCCACATGTCTCAGTGAGAAGCAATAGCTCCTCACGTGTGGCTAGTGAAACATCAATGGAACGGTGGTGTTCAAGGCAATAAATCACTTTGTTCTTTATTAAAGTGTTCAATTCAGCCATAGCATCTGCATCACCTTCAGTTAAAGCACAAAGAACAGCCCTAGCTTGAACCCGAGCAGTTTTAGGACCCTGATGAATGTTATTTTCAAATAACTCTGATAATATACCAGCAGCAACAAGTTGTTTTTTGCATTTTGTATGTTTTGAAAGCACTTGCAAAAACTCCAAACACTGAGTGACAAATGTGATAGCACAACCGTAGCAACTGTTGGATGATCTTGGAACTGTGAATCTTAAGGAGTCCCTGGCATCACCAGAATTTTTCTGTTGAAGATACGTCATCACCACACGTTTGAGTCCCTGCAAAGTCTGGACACTTTTACTGACAGAATCAAAGGCTGCTTTGCATTTCTCGCCATATAATACACCCAGAAGAGCAATTTTCCTGCTTACTTTGCATGATGGCCCTGGTAAGGACACCATCATTTGTTGAACACTATCCTTCTGCTGTGAATCAATTTCATTTTCACCTATGTTTGATACCAATTTGAGCAGAGGCTTCTTGAACCCTAATAGTTGCTGGTATCGCCTGTGGGCATTTTCTGATTCTGACTCAATAGCTGCCAATCCTTTTCTCAAATCCTCCTCATTTTCAATATTATCAAACAAAAAGCTAGGTTTTGCCATGAAATTGAACTCAAAACGCCCATATTTACTGTATCCACACTCATTGCAGAGAAAAGAATCCAAATTTTCATAATTAATATTCCGGCACTGTCTGCATTGGTATGCATTTTCACGACAATTGCTACAGATTCCATGCTTATCAGTTACAGATCTGCTACATCTAGGGCACTGCAATGACTCAAGGGAAGAAGCTTGGAGGTTTTCATAAAAGGAATCCAACTCAATCATGAAATTGCAAGCAGTAATTGGAATTGGAAATTCCAATTTTAGCTCTGTCTGGTTAAAGGCAAGATGACAGCTCTTTGCACGCTTCCAAAGAGACCAATTGTTTTTAAGTTCTGACAAGTCAGTTACAGGCCGATTGTTGTAGTACAAGTTCAAAACTTTTACTGACTTTGACCTCTTAGCATCATGCACATTCATTGTAATTGACTGAATAGTAAAGCTTCCGGTACATTTCACTATGATGCGGTTGTCAGTGAATTTTGACTCAGATTTCAAGCTTTCCAGTTTCATCCTGCTGTATGGAACCTCTGGACAGCTACAGGTTACGCATGGCTCACTCTCGAGATAATAACCATCAAATTCTACCAAGCTGCTTAGAGTGCTATAGATGCGTGAATTTGGATGATTTGCCAGGAGCTCATTTTGTGAATGCAGTGTCTCAAATATACAGGTTATGACATCAGATGTCAGGCATCGATTGACCAGCTCTGTATCATATAACTTCATACTGCAATCAGGCGCTCTTCCTAGGAGCCATGTCATTAGCTCAGTGTACTCCAATATGCTTTGCCCATAAGTAGGCAAATGTTTCAACTTCTCCAAAAGTGCAGTTAACAAACTCTCCTTTAATGATTGTTTACCATGGTGCCAGAGGCCAAACAACACGTTCTTAGCTTCATGACGAACATTTGATGAATTCCATTCCAATAGAAAAGAATCAATAAATTTTCTCAGAATATGACCATCTGTGACACTGAAGATTTCAACAGCTTGTTCCATGTCCAGGCAACCTTTTTCAGAAGAATTTTCAGTTGTATCCTCACCTTTTTTCTTCTTTTTTGAATCTGAAGTTTGCAATCTAGTAGAAGCTACTGCATCACCAGTTCTCTGTGTGCCATGGCCCAAGTCCTTTCCAGTGTAGAAGGCCAAATTCAAAAGCTTGAGTGTTTGGACAACAGATTCTTCACCAAAGTTAAAAATTCCATTCATCAGAAAGGGCAGAAGTTCAATGTGTTTTGAGCAGTATTTCTGCCAATTCCTGGGTCTTGCTGTGGCTACTTCAGACATAGTAGACAAGCACTTGACAAGCTTGACATTCTTCTCGTAAGGCACAGGATTTTCAAACCCTCCAGATTTACTGATCAATTTGTGTAGCCTCTTAACTTCATTTGAGAATTGCCAATAATCTCTTATACTGTAATATTGAGTTTTGCTACCACATAAATGAAGGAATAACCTCCTAGCATACCTTCGCACAAAGGTTGTATGTGGGTTACTGATATAACTACAGAGAACATCCTGAAAACCATCAAGCTTCAAGTCTTTGTTAACATTTGTTTTGTATGTCTTATCCTTTTCGGCAGATTTCTCTTGCTTTTCTGGACGCACTAAACTATACACTAAACGGAAAGTATTCTCAAGCAACAACTTATGATAGTCTGCGAACATATCAGTGCTGTGAGACTTGGCATAAGAATCAGGAAAGAAAGGAATGAAGTTTCCAGCTGGTAGCTCTCTCCGCACAATCAAAAGAGAACCACAACCAGAACTAGCAGAGAGATCGCTTTCAAGATTTCCTGATGAAGACTTGAAAACATCGACAAGCTGCTGCAGAATATCCATTAAATAATTCAGAAAAGATTGTTGGCGAATAAATGAACAAGCTCGAATAAGCTGAGAAGCAAATTCAGTCCTTTCTGGATCATCATTAGAGGATGAGGCAGTTGAAACTGACAAAGGGATCGTAACAAAATTTTTGTCTTGTAAATCTGCACTGGCACTTGGTTTTGACTGAGAACTGTCACTGCCAGGCTGATGCCAATTCCGAAGCATTAAAGTGAAGAACATGAAGACAAGAATGGCAACCTCACCAAATGTTGTTCGTGCTTTAGCTGGGAAAGGTTTATTGAGATTAATCTCCTCAAGTAACCATTTGACAAATTTTTCCAAGTCTAAATTTTCAGGTTTGGAGCTATCCATAAAAGGCCCACCAACTGCCGATGATAATCTATAGAAGAGCTGCATAACAGGAATAGCTCGAAAACCAGATGTTGTCTCCATCCAACCATTGAGCTCTTCTATCAAATGACGAAGCAGCAGAGAATTCAAAGCACGTTGTGAAGCAGAAATAGAAACTATTGTTTGATCAGATAAGGTAGCCATGAAGTCTCCACTTTCATTTGTATCCAAGACATGAATTGAAGATGATGATTTTTGCATGCTTATCTCTGTAGACAATGATGCTAAGCTTGCATCACTCAACTCATCCATGGAGATGGAGAAAGGTATTTCATTACCATCACCAGCAATAGAATCAATATCAATTGGAATAGCTGACATCGGATGATCTCTTGAATGTGGTGGAGGGAGCTGATCAGCATCAAGAACTTCATAGCATGCTTCACACAAGTCAAAATCTGGGCAAATATTACAATGCCACCTACGTCTAAGTATCGGAACTGTTGAACAGCCATCACAACAATATTGTACAGATGATATAGTAGAATCTTCTTCAATCATAACTTGTGAATTTCCACTTGCTGTGTTTACAGAAGGAACCTGTGCTGTTACATGACTTTCTGCAGGATCATCAGAAGGTATAATTGTCTGCTTTGGAAAAGGGACTTGAAGCAACCAAGATGATATAGCCAAACTGAATCAGAAAACAACAAAAATAGTCAACTTCACATTATTAGTTTAAAATTCTAAATAAAAGATGTCTCCGAATTCAAATAGAACCTGCTGGATGTTTGGACAGCTTCATAAGGTGCAAAGAGAAGTTTCTTAAGTAATGCAACAGCAGGTGCAACAGACCGAGTTTGATTTCCATGCAAAGCCAGGCATTCAGCATAACTATATATAAGCTCCACTGTAGGCATTATGATGCTGTTTATTGTCTGTGTTTCTGGTCGTTCCCAGTCCAGAATTGCCCAGAGAACTTGAATCAATCCATCAATTACTTCTGGACCTATTTAAATAAATTGAAACGACTGAAGAAACTCCCAACAACACATTTAAAATAGATAAATGGAGTTAAAAAATCATGAAATAAATGAACTCCAGTATGCATTTGCATGCCTATAGGCTTTTATGTCAACTGAATCTCGAGTTCAACATAATTATTCCTTGTAAGATAATGGAAAAACTAATGAATGAATTCCGCCAAAAAAGTTAGCAGCAACATATGAAAATTAAAGTATATGAAGATAATGTTTCTTTCAAATGGAAGTTGTATGAATCTCTAATTGCATACAGTAAATGTACAATGAACATACCATGAGTTTCAAGAAATAGTGCCAAGTTGGATCTTCGATGTAATGCAACTTTTGACACTGCATGCATCTGGGAAGTAAACTCTTTAATGACCCATACAGCTGCAGGACCTCCTATCCCTACTCTGGAAATAAGCATAGGGAAAGAATTTACAACTCCTAGGAGACGCATAGTGTCTTTCACCTGAGAGAACCATGATGTAAGGTACACAAAATCTAATTTAACACTATGGGAAAACTGATATCAAATTTCACTCTGTCAACAGAAGCATGATACTAAGTAAAAAAAGAATAAGATAAACATCTGTATTATAAAATATGATGGACCTGATAGTAAATTTCCCTTTTCGGAAACACAGCCTGAAGAACACGACATGCTGCAGACTGCAGCAATGGCTCCCTGTCACTCTGAAATACAGTTTCCAGTAAAGACCTGCACTTGAGCTTATTAAGCTGTACATTCACATCCTCAATTTCAGTACTTTGCAACCTGATAAGGGAATAAATCCTCGAAAGGAGTTTGATGGCATCAGCCAAAACTTGTTCTTGAATAGCAGAAGATTGTGTAGGTAGACGTTTCTTGCCAGTCCCTGAAGCACCAGAACCACCACCAAGAACATGGGCTTCCAGATCCAGCACAGCATCGATTTTCTCTTTCCAACCAAATTCATCCTTAGAACGACCATACACTTCCAGAGAATCTACTCTAGGCATGGTTGAACCATCAAAAGTTCGGCCCATAGAGATAGTGAACTCTTCATCAGCTAGAAGGGATTCAGCAACTGTGAAAGGAATGTCATACCATGATCGCATGCCCTCATCCAGCTTTATTACTCGCTGGAAAATGGTAACTTCAGATGGAATGTGACTTGCTGATGTATTGCCAACTTGAATTCGGCAGCCTACCATAACAATGTCAGAGTTTGAATTTGATACTGTCACCTGGAAACCAAGTAACTAAATCAATAATACAGTAGAAAAGGTCAATGTCAAAATTGATATAGCATTAACCATTGTGGAATTTCAGCATGTACTATATAATAGAAGTGTTGGTAGAATTGACAGATTCGAGGTTATCATACCTTAAATCCTGAAGAACTTGGGCCCTCCAAAAACCCATCATCTGATGCCAATCTTTGCCTAATACCTTCACAATCGCCATTTTTAATTGCATCACTGCTGAATTTAACATCTCCAGTGATGCACATTGTCTTCTCAAAAAAATCGAGAGGAAACTCTGGGTTCATACCAGCATAAGCTTTGTTGTTGAGTATACTTGAACCCAGCTTTTTAGTTTGTTCAGCACTTATATTGCCTGCAGTATCAACTCCTGTAGGCAAATGAGAGTAAATTTGAAGGCTGCCATCATCTTGTAATACAAGACAATGAGTTTTGTCTTTTGATAAAGGCTTATAGGCAGCAACACCAACCAAAGGCAAAGATAAGCCAGAACCATATTTTAGGTTCTGCGCAATCATTTCACTAGGACCCAAGGATACTAGTGTTGCAGCATTAGACTTGTGAGTTGACAGGCAAATGAAAAGTCCACTGCCAGAAATTAGTTCTTTCCAGTGATGGAGGCCAGCAGTTCGAAGTTTGCCATCTTGATCGTTCTCAAGAACATACGATATGTCTATTAAACTAGTTGCATTAGCATCCAAGCGTCCCATCAATGTAGTGCCATCTTGATAGGACAAGATTAGCAGTCTGTAAGTCAAGGAGAAAAGCAACGAGAGGCCCTTACGCAGAACATCCTCATCCTGAATAGCTATGATGTCTGTCAGGGCATTTGCTCCAACATTACCCTCCATTGACACTTCAAATCTGAATAAGTGGCCAGCTTCTGACAGAACAAGCAAAAATGCTTTACCCATGGTAGCTGGGACAAGTGTAGCATCCACAATATCATCAGAGAGCGTGAAATAGTGTTTGGGACTTATATTGTCTTGTGACAGGTCATATATTTTTACAAACATGTTAGTAACTACCATTAGCTGAACCTGTGATCCTGGAACCCAATCCACTCGTCGAATATAAGCACCTTGCAAGGCAAGTTCAATGGCAAGTCTATCAGTCACTTCACCACGAAGATTTACAGTAAGCACTTGGCAATCCTCATATCCAGCAACAGCCAGATAATTGTCAACCACAGGATTGAAGATCAAATGAACTATTTCAAAGCGAACTATGTTCTTTGACAGTGGCTTGATGTTTGTCTTGTCTGCAGTTACTGGTGCAACAGTTGGTTGTCCAATCAGTTGTCCAACATCAAATATTGCCACTTTGTCACCTTCTCCAGCAGCAAGCCTACCCCTTGCACTGATGCTGAGTAATGATTTTATGAGAGAACCAGAAGTTAAATGTGATTTGAGTTCCCTAGAATTTGGATAATCAGCCTTTATCTTAAGGTCTAGAGATCCACTTTTGTATGCCTTCTTCAATTGAAAAAGCTCAATGCTATAAGACAACACTTTATTATCACCAAGAATTACTTTCTTATCTTTTGAAAAGTTTAACTCTCTCCGGCTACTCACAGCAGGAAGAAGTCTATCACATAGTTTCAGAAACCGACCTTCTAGATCAAGGCTTCCAAGTAGCGAAGGTAATTCATCTTGCACCTGTTCAGGAATTAACAGCTTAAAAGAATTATCAGTGTCCACACAAACATCATCATCCAAATCAGAGTCACTGTCTGCTCCCTGATCACCATCTGAAGGGAAAGCTAATAATGAATGGAGGTTACTAACACCATGAGGTGGAACATTGTCATCTCCAGTGAATTTCCGAGGCTTCAAACACTGGCAGCTGCTTCCCCTGACTCCTCCAGCACCACAATCACAGAAAAAACGACTTGATCGGGAATAGACAACACGATGCCCACGGTGGCAGACCTGCGCACATATTGAGCAACAACCCTTAGAAATAGTTAGGTCACAAGTATAACAAAAATACCAATGTTGCTCCATGAAGTTACTCCCACTTGAAGTAAATGTGCATACTTTAGAGGCCAATGCCCTTTCACTATCATTATCATCTTCCTCATCTTTATCAATACTGCCAAATTCACCATCTGATGTTGCATCATCATCATCTTCATCAGCAGAAGTTGCATCACAATCAAGTGACACAGAACCACTTTCTTGATTGGTAGGAAGAACCAAACTCTCAGAATTTTTTCTTGAATTGATTGTCTTTGCAACTACAGATCCAGCACCAAAACTATTGCTCGAACAAAGTTTTGACGAAACCTTATTTAAGCTACTCTTGTCAGATCTGGGATCACCAAATACAGCACCAATGAAGCTAAAGAGGAAATTCAATCCATGAAGCAAGCTTTCATTATCCACCAATTTCTCCATTAGAATTATAGTTTTCTTGATGAGTTGCTTCATTGCAGAAGGATCGCCATTCAAAAACTGAACAACGAAATTGAAGTAAGCTTTGGCAATCTGAAAGTCAAAAAAAATAAATGCTTGATCGAGTGGAATAAGCAAAGCTTCAGTAATCCAACTCTTAAGTTCTGTGAACATTTCACATGGCTGTGATACAAGATGTATGAGAAAATTCATAGTTGATTCTCTAAGTGCAGAGGAACTTCCTTTTGCAATCATACCTCCAGCATCAGATTCAGTCAACATTCCCAGAAGCCTCTTTTCTAACCAACATGAAAGGATTAACAAGTCCATTTCAATCAATTTCCTTTGAATTTGCTGTTTGAGACTCGAGCAGAGCCCATAAGACAAGAGATCAACCAATAAATTCAAAACCTTCAAATTAACTGTCTCTGTGTGGCAGTTATCCAGAGCATTGATGAGCACCAACACGTTACCATGCTGCTTATTAAAAAGTTCCGTATCATTTTTAGACACACCTTCAATGCCTAAGAAAAAGTCAAAAATCTGTTTCTTGGAGTCATCTCTTCTGAGGCCATCAATCAGATCAATTATGATATCAACCAGTAATTCTTGCATTTCAGCATCCATCATCGCACTGGAATTAATTTTTTCAAGAAAACCTTCCAACTGTTTCAAGACAAATAGATCTTGATAACCAGAAAGTTCCTTCTGATCAATCAGACTATCACAAACAGTATCACACTTTCCATGAATGCATCCAAATAATCTATTACATCTCACTGCAGTTATTGTCTCAAGCAGCTCACAAATGACATCAGTTCCTATTTCAGCTCTTGCATCTTTGATCTTAACATAGAAATCCAAGAAACATATTATCACTTTTATAGCAAGAACACAAGAATGAAGAGCGCCATCAGAATGATCTAACTTTGATGGAAAGCCATGCAATAAGCTCATCATGATAATACTTTTTATGCTTCCATCATCCTCTTTCATAGCAAATTCATCCAGTTTTGGCAAAAGTCCATACAGAGACTCCAAGTCTGAAAGACTACAACCGCTCTTATCCAAAAGAGTTTTTTGCTTCGACTTTTCCAGTAAGGTGTGCATAACCAATAAAAGTGGAGAGAACACATCTCCAAAAGGTCGTTTATGATCAAGGGTGAATATGATAGCTTTGTGAAGGATTTGCATCTGTGTCTTTAGAATAGATGACAATACCTTAATGAGCTGTATATCATTGTTCCCTTGAAAAATCTTAGGAATTATACTTTCCTTAACATGTAACAATCCAACATATGCAGAGTGATTAGCCAAGTGATGCTGATCATGATTATTTTCCCTGGAGCATTTTAAAAGACCAGCATTAAGAAGCACAAGCACAAGTGAAATCCATGCATTATTTCTGAGTAAATCCAAACTCTGTATCGATGAAATTTCTAACTGCTTAGAATGAATCTGAGTAAGAATATTATAAATAACACCAAAAATATCAACATCTTCACCAATATCAATGCCTTCAATCACCATAATAAGACCAAAGCTCAGGAAGGACTTAACATCTGCCACATCAAGATCCTTCCAATTGTGCCCATGAAACCATGTGTCTCTATAATCTGGGAAATTTATTGAGACTACACTCCAACAAAGTGAAAACATATAACGTTCAAGTAGTAATTCTTCTGCTGCTTCCAATTCTTTGCCATTCCAAAAATCAAGAATCCGTGAGAACGTAGAGATCAGTTCAGTCAAGTTCAGCCCCACATGTTGTTGGGTCATGTTTATTGTATAGTATGAAGCAGGAGGGATGGCAACATCAATTAAATGAGGCATGAGGTTACTAACCATAGTTGGGACCTCATTGACAGAATTAGCAAGCAAGCTTTGTGCCACCGTAAATGCCCAGGATGGTATGTGATTGCCTTGTGGAATGGTGTCGAATGACTTAGATTGGACTTCCCTCATCCTGAACCTCAACCGAAGAAGCAACCAAGATGGGCACATAGATGGGTACATTACCACATGGCGCAGGATCAAGAGAATCCTTGAAACCACTAAACCCCACCCAAATAATTGTTTGACGGTAAAACCTGGAGGAGGAGTATTCAATTCTCTGAGTGAATTAAATATAAAACTAACAAGAGAAGCTTTTTCAGCATCATTTGACAGATGAAAGGCCATCAATACAATTTCCAAGTGAAAAGTACTTGGCAGACTTGAAAGGATGTCACTAGACACAGGGCCTTTGCAACAAATATCCCTTGCCTTCTGTAGAATGAAATTAACATATCCTTCACATATCTTCTTCATCATATGTCTATCATCTAATTCATCATGCAAAATAAGAGCATTAGCTAAGAGAGCAACACTATACTGATTGTAGACATATATACCATCTTCTACCTTAAGAACCTGGTCAACAAGGTAGTCCTTAAGTGAACTTGATAAGACATGATGAACCAATAGATTTTGTAGAAGGTCGAAGCAGATCCCACTTATACACAATACATTGGAAGAAGAATCTGACATTCGTGAGTTCCCATTCCTTCCATCAGGACAGTAATGTAGCAGTGATAGTAACTGATCTATATGGTTTTTGTCAACCTTTTGACAAGCATTCTCAAATGCTGAATAACACCATTCTGGAGAAAATATACAAAGTTTCAGAAAACTCAGTAACTCTGATGCTGCTTGAAAAGGCAAATCAGTATTGATTGAAGCAGCAACTGCAGCTGATGGCTGATCAACATCTGCTGAAACAGGAGGCTTAGCAGGTTCAGAAAAGAGGTTCCCAAATATAGCTTCCTCTTCGTGAGTCACTGCAGTGTCAACCTCTGGAGCAACAACTAGTTTTATTGATCTTGAGCGTGATTTTTCAGTGATTTTTGATTTGATACCTTCTGAATGTAGAAAAAATACAAGATGCAATAGGCTATCGATCCATTTCCTTGACGCTGGAAATATAATGTTCAAAAGTTGCTCAAATGAGTGTCTCTTGTGCAAAAGAACCTTCTCATCACGAATGTGGCATGAAGGGCCATCATCAGCCTCAGACTCACATGGACAGTCAGATGATATAGCATTCAGATTTATCTTAATGTCATGAATTGGAGATGCCCAGCTCTTAGCATCCTTAAGAAACTTTAATAAGCAAAGAACAACTTGTGGAGAATAAATTAAGGGAGGCCTTGGAGAAGATGACAATCTATCATATCTCCAGCCATCAGAAGCTAAAATTTCTACCATGGAAGCAATTGTACATGCTTGGATGTTGTGAGATACCGTACTGTCATAGAAGACAATTTTGCCAAACTGAAGAAACTCTTCAAAAATTTGCAACAGAACACTCCCATGAGTACTCTCTTTAAAGTCCAGATTGCCATCAAGAAAATCAAACTTCAATTTAAACAAGGATGGTAATGTGTCGGCATAGCTTGCAACAGCATGCAGCAACTTCATATCACAAGCACCACATGGAACCTCCTTGACAAGATTCCTAAGATACTTTAGCATTCTCAGACTAAAAGACAGTCTCAAAGTAAATTTCACATCATTCTTCTGTTGATCTAAGGAAGCTGGTGGGCAAAGCAGCCTTTCACACAGTGTAAGGAGGCGAGCTACACACTTCAAGTGAACAACAATGAAGTGTTTTGCTGCAGAGCTATTGTTGTCTGGAGTTCGCAGGTCAACTTTTGAAGTGAGCAGATTGGCAACAGAATCTGGTTGAATAGATTCTAAAGATAAAGAAACTAGAAGATTCTCTACTATATTTCTATCATCCAAGCAGTCAAAACCTTATCCCAAAAAGAGTCAAGAAATTGATGCATCAGAATGGAGTCAACTGGAATAAAACTACCAATTAAACATAAAAGCAAATATGGGGTAAGTAAATACCTTGCTGATGACATGAAAGATTGTTTCTGTAGTCCACATGGCAAGGTCTGACTGGGATAACTAGTATCTGCTCTATGTAGGTGTTTATAGATTCACAATGCTGAGATTCAGACTCAGTTGAAGTTCTGTCACCCAAAACTAACTCCAGCAACGATGCAAATCCATTCTGCAGGAAAAGAAAAGAAAATATGAACAAAGAAAATTCAAGTGTCAGATAATAGACATGAAACAGGAGAATGAATAAGATTCAAAATTAAACCAATTCGGTATGCTTACACAGCTTCTAGACAAATAAAAGAGCTAACAGATTCAAGATAAAATAGAATTTAAGCAGATTGGATTCTTGGCATAATGCTACTGGAAAGTGTAAATTGGGCATAAAAGAAAGCTTAATGTTTGTTTCAACTTTACATTTGCGACTTCCTTTAATTCCAGATGTATATCAGGCTCAACTATTCAGGGTCAGTCACATGAATTTTATTCCTCAAGGAAAAATAGTTGTTTTTTAAAATTAAAATTACAAAGTCCTTTGCTTTACCTAGTTTTTAAGAGAAATAGTTATTTTTTATGTCTATATTTAAATCTGAAGATTGTAATTCCTTATGGAATATAATGCTATTGATCCTCAACTACTGTCAGTCTGAGCACAAATTCCAATTGGCTGTGTGAAGAGATTGCTATGTCCAAGATAAACCTTGACATCATGCCTTCATAATAATACACCAAGATTAAAAAATCAAATGACAGTATAGAAACAAACATTAAAACAATGTACAATGAAAGTAACACTTTTGCTTGTCGAGCTTTAATTATAACCAGACTCATCAAGCAATCTCACTCCAAATTTATTAGCATGGATTGCACATGATGTGCTAATATACATCTAATGTTTATGTGTTTTTACAGAGTTAAGTGTATGTTATAAAACAAAAGTATGGAACCATTCTAACAAGCAGAGATTTAATTTCCTCTTATTGGTGAATCAAAGCTCAAAAGAATTACTGCATGTTGATTAATATTATCTCTCTCTAATAAAGAAGAGGCAGAGAGTAATAGATCATTCAGTTTTACCTTCTCCAACTAGTGAGAAGCAAAAGAAAAAGCACCCTAGTCAAGCAAGTGGGGAAGAAACTCTGAAGAATAGCAAAAGGGGAGATGTCTCATTCAAAGAACCAAAACTTTATATAAAGCACAATGCTCAAACAAAATCCACGATCATATTGTATTTTGAGATGTACAACCAAGTTTAATCTTTTTTACTTAATTAGTTAATACAAAGGTATAAATATACCGTGTATCACTAAAATATCCATCTAAGAGGAGATTAAAGATTTAATCTTCTAGCATCTGACCCATTCCCATATCAAAGACCTATATTTCATCATTTGCCAAAGACTAGCAAGAAGCACGCTATAATTTGCTCCACTAGGAACATGTATACAAATTCTCACAAAAAATAAAGAAACAAGTCATTCACACAAGTTCAGACATCAGAACTCAAGATGTGAATGGATGATCATTATCAGCTTTGAAAATAGAAGAACTAATGGGAAGATCAGAAGTAAAAGTAACAACCAAACTAAAGCCAACAGATAGGTAAGTCCAAGAATGTACAACTTTCTACATAAACTTGTTGCATTAAGTGGAAGAGCAAAAGGACATGAAAAAACAGCAAAACCATAAATTAAAGAATCTTGGGTTTCATGAGGGGTGGTTAGTGGGAAGTAGCAAGTAATTTGCTCCCATAAGAGCCATATAAACTTATCACAAAGGCATATGAAAAGCATGTGTATAAGAAAGAATCAGAAACCAGTTGCAGCACCTTCTGGAACCAATTCCTGTAGGAAAAGAATTTGAATTCCATACTAGAAAACTCTCCCAAGAAATCCTATTCCAATCCTCATGTTTGAATTCATTTCTTGTGATTGGAATCATAGTATACAAGCATATCGGCATTACAATGTACATTTCTTAGTATCTTGAACTATCAATAATGATCTAACACAAATCTGACCAAATATGATCGGATTTCCCAAGCACAAATTTCTTCAATAATAGAATTTTAGTTTCAACTTTTCAGCTTTCCATAGGAGGAATGCGATATAATATTAGTAAGATGATAGTAATATACAAACAAGCCGTTGATTAGATAAGGTAAAATATCAGTACTCAAGACCGTTAGCAGCATTGAAAACAGATGAATATCAGAAAACCAAGAGGAGCAGCAACCAAATTAAAGCTGTCGTAGAGGTTAAATCCAGCAACAGAAGCTTTCTACTTAAGATACCAATTGCCACGAGGACTCTAACAAACAAAATGGGGAAAACAGTTGAAACAGCACACACCTCCAAGCTTAAATCGTCGCAATCAAATTTCGAACGCTCCAGAAAAATGATGCCTAACTCCGTCGACCTCGCCACGATGGCCGACGCCACTGGTCCCACTTGCTCCACTGCACAAAATCACCGAATCCACTGTGATTTCTACGACGAGAAATAAAATAAAGATCGCACAAAAAATCAGACGCTAGCATCAGACCTGAAGCGCTGAGGAGCGCAGCGACGACGAGCCGCGAGACAGCGAGCACGGCCTCGATCTGCTCTCGTGACCAGCTCTGGAATCCGAGGCGACCGTCTCCGGAGTCCTCTATCCCGGCGCTGAGGATGGCGAGGAGGCGCTCGAGACCGGGTCTGGCGGAGTCGGAGCGGAGCCTCTGGACGAGATCCCTCGGCACGGCGGCGGCGGAGACGGCGACGCCGCCATCCGCAAAGATCTCGAGGAGACTTGACATCTCCGCCATGGCGATCGATCAGTTCATGGAGGAGACGAGATCTGCAAGACGAGGAGCCGAGAGCGGAAATGATCGGCGAAGGGAGATAAAGGAGAAGCACTCGGTGAGGTCTTTATATTACGTCGGCTCGATATTGTGTTAATTATTTCGGAATTATATGAGCCGTGGATCGAAGGAATATTTTCCGGTCGATGAGATCGGACGGCAGGAGATGGTTCTAGTGCCCTTGGAGCTTGCTTATTCCTCAAGTCTACTTTAATTCTTTTCTCTTTTTTTTTTCTCGATAAAAAAATTATAATAGGGTTTTTGTTTGTGTGCAACCCTTTTGCCTTTGAATAATTATGCGGAAAGAAATATGCGTCGATAACTTGAGTGACGATACTATGCTCAAATTAATTGCATGTCATAATCTTCAATACTTTATCCCTGTGCTGTATTTAAATTTGACAAGGAGTTGTTTGTTCCCTTATTAGGTTGTAAATGAACAGAGGTTCATGAACAAATTTAATATTCAATTTTATTAAAAAAAATTATATTTATTTAATAAATAAATAAATATGATAGATAAATTCAAACACTTTCATTAATATTCGTAAAATAACATTATTTATTAATTTATATAAAATTCAATTATATGTTTTTCAAATATGTATTAATTTATAAATTTTAATTTTTTTTAAGTAGGTTAATTTTTTTTAAAATTTATATAATTTCATGTAGCTAATTTATAAGCTCGATAATATTGTTATTTGAACTCTACCAACTCCATCCTTATGATCTTTAATGAATAAATTTACATAAGAGAAATTTAAATTTGATTCAATTTGATTAATTTACACTCATCCTTTCTTTTTAGATTATATCTCTTTTAACTGTTTTTTATAAACAAAAATATATAAATAGTAAATGTAAGAATACATAATAATTAGAAATTAAAAATGATTCATATTTGATGAAGTATAACCAAATATACTTCTAATATCCTCTCTCTCTTTCTAGTTTGACAGTTAATTTTTTTTCCTCGGCTAGAGGTAAGTATTCAGTTAAAATTGAACTGAATCGAATTGAATTAATCGAAAATTGAATAAATTATTTTTTTTAAACCAACCGAACAGATCAAATTTTCTAATAAAAATCGAACAATTCGAATCGATATTTTATCGGTTAATTCAATTTTCGACCGAATTAATCATTTTTTTAAATATTATAAAATTTTTACTAATGAATTAAAGATTTATAAATTTAGTTACTTAAAATTTATAAATTATTTTTCTAATTTAATTAATTCGGTTTATTCGGTTTAACCGAATAAGAAATTTTAAAATCGAAATCGAACCGAATTAATCGATTTTTTTTAAAAAATAATCGAATTTCTAAAATAACCGAATCGAATTTTTAATTCGGTTCGATTTGATCGATTTATTTGGTTTAACTAAATTTTTGCTCACCCCTACTCGATGCTAATACTAAGATAATCACGTCAATAGTTGGAAAAAAATAATTTATGAGAAAATTAGACTATTATATTTTATTTTTATAATATTCTATATTTTAAAAATATTATTCAAATGCGTACAAAAATTCTGGATAAATTTTTTTATTCGGATTCTATTTCTGGGAAACAAAAATTAAAGTAAAAAATAGCTGGGTTTGCAATTACAAAATTAAGGGGTGCGATGTGCATAAGAGCCATGGTTCAGTCTTTCACGGCTCCAGATGCTATTAATAACTTCTTCCTCCATTTGGTTGTCCCACTCCCCGTCTCCTCTCTGTCTGTGTCTCTCTGTGACCAGGGCAGGGCCAATCGAACGCGGCGAAGAATCCTTGGTTGTGGCGCGGGAGGTAAAGTTCCGGTTCTTCCTCTCTTTTCGATCTCCGGAGTCCGTATTATCTGTAAAACTCGCTAATATCCACTGATCACGCGCCTTGATGCGTTTCGCTAGCATATTTGCTCTGCTCACTCTTGATCTGTTCTCATTCCATCTCTCGGAGGTGAAAATCCTTTTTTGTTGAGATTTATTTCACATCCCAACAAGATTTATTTTTTCTTTTCGTTTCGCTTTGGCCTTTATATTCGATTTTTTTTTGTCATGATTTATTTGCATATTGCTTTTCGGCTTACGATTTGCACTCAGTGTTATGTTATCGAATAAATCAGCGTTTGATTTTCACCTCTTTGCTAGGTTGATTAGCTGCTCGTTTTTTGGATCTGATCAACGGCAATACGCATGGCTTCGGAGCAGATAAATCCAAGAGGTATGTTAGAATCCCCGTATTTTATGCTCGATGAGTAGTTGGAGAAATTTGCTTTATACCCCTCTTATCTTTGTTTCTCCAGTTGATTTTTGCTTTTGTGGTTTATCCTGAAACCAGTCAGTTCTTATTGGCAGATGTATGTGTTGTTGGTGTCGCACGTACACCTATGGGTGGATTTCTTGGTGTTTTGTCATCTTTATCTGCAACACAACTTGGATCCATTGCTATCAAGTGTATGAGCATATATAACTTTCTCAAACCTTTTGACTTTACTCTGTGTTGGACCTACTGATCTCTTTGTGCTTTGTCAGATGCTCTTGAAAGGGCAAATATAGATCCCTCGATTGTGCAAGAAGTCTTTTTCGGCAATGTCCTGAGTGCAAATCTTGGCCAAGCTCCCGCCAGGCAGGCTGCTCTGGGTGCTGGAATACCAAATACAGTTGTTTGCACCACCATAAACAAAGTTTGTGCATCTGGAATGAAGGGTATTGTTGTTTAAAGTCGAGGATACAATTTTTCTGAGTTATTCTATTGAATCACATAAACTTCTTCCTCTGTTCCACAGCTACAATGCTTGCGGCACAGAGCATCCAACTGGGTATTAATGATGTAGTTATAGCTGGTGGCATGGAAAGTATGTCAAATGCTCCCAAGTATCTTGCAGAAGCAAGGTTAGCTAAGCCGCTATCAGGTTTTTGTTGCATATAGAAATTCTGTTCTCCGTACATTCCTTAATTATAGTGCTTGATTCTCTGAGTCATGCCTGGGTAATGCATGACAAATAGGGATATCACCAAGTGCAATTTTTTACCGACCTTAAACCTTTTATACATATATATTATTTTTACATTATACAAATGCATTATCATAGTGATAACTGCAATGACAAGATCTATGCATTAGCATGTATTCCATGAGAATACATGTTGTAATATTTTTATAAATTATTAATTTATATGAGATATATCATATATTTTCTAAAGGGGAGCTTTGACACAACGGTAAAGTTATTGCCGTGTGACGGTTACGGATTCGAGTCTCGGAAACAACCTCTTGTAAAGGTAAGATTGCATACAATAGATTGTTCTTCAAGACCCCGCATTGATGGGAGCCTTGTGCGCTGAGCTGCCCTTTATATATCATATATTCTCTACTTTGGTGTTTGTGAGAATCTCTTTTAAATGAAAAACTATGGTCTTGTTTTGAATCTCACATTACAGATGGCATCTACCTTCAAGAATATTTACATTTATTCCATTAATCCTCCTGTTCTTTTTAATTCACAGAAAAGGATCTCGATTTGGGCATGACACACTTGTTGATGGAATGCTTAAAGATGGGCTATGGGACGTCTATAATGATTTTGCCATGGGAATGTGTGCTGAATTATGTGCTGTTAATCATTCAATATCAAAAGAAGAACAGGTGAATATACATCATGCATACTTTAATAGGAAGCTTGTATCCTTTTATCCTTTTTTTTGTGTGCTTAAAACCTAGGAAAACTAGGCTACTCTATATGTATTTTGGAAGATTTGCATGTCACTAGTCATGCAACTGAATTAGCTGTGCGCTTAAACCCTAGGAAAACTAGGCTATTCTATGTGAATACTTCAATTCATTTTTCTGTGTTTAGTGTTTATTTACTTCTTATTTATAATGTATAGTAGGTTCGTATGTTTGAGCATGAATTCAATTTTCAAAGGAATTTGACTTTGTTTTATTCATTATGTCCCTTTTAGGATGCTTATGCTATTCAGAGCAATGAGCGAGGAATAGCTGCTCGTAACTCTGGTGCATTCACATGGGAAATTGCACCAGTAAGACTTACCTCTACGTGATATATTAGGCTGGATATCTAATGTTCAAAAAGTTCACTGAAGTTCTCCAATGCTTTGCTTTGCAGGTTGAAGTTTCGGCAGGCAGAGGAAGACCATCAATGATTATCGACAAGGATGAAAGCCTTGAAAAAGTAAATTTCCTATGCAAGCAGTTTTCGAATTTATGCTGCAGTTTTCCACTTTTCATTTACTTTATTTGATGAGCTTCAGATAGATATCTCTATCTAGTGTTCCTGCTTACTTGCCTATTGCAATCCCCTTCAGTTTTACTGGTGAAATGCACATGACATAATTTTCATCTAATCTTTATTTTGTTGGATGCTTCCAGTGAAGCATCCTCTTGACAAAAGAAAATTTGGATTTTCAAGAACATTAATAGCTTATTTGGCTTACAGAATGGAATAGCTATTCTTCAGGAATAGTATCAGAGTAGGAATAGAATGCAAATACTTTTTTCTTAGTTTGGTTACTTTATTTGGGCATCTTCTCTTCCATTTATTGTCTTAGGAGTTCAAAGCACAGCCTGTAGAACATCAAGTTATTGATAACGCTTAACAAATCCATATGCAATTGATTATGTCAGCATGAATAATTTGATGCTGTATTATTAAATTTCTGATTGTGGACTTTAGATCTTTTTTAAGTTACAAGCAGCATAACAAAAGCAAATATTTCTGCTGATCTGTGGTTGCTGAAGCAATTTTTCCAGTTCAGAAGTTATGTATTTAATCTCTTACATCATGGGTTAAAAAAAATTTGTACATGGCATATTAGAATATTTTTAGTTTGAAGAACAATTCTGGTTTAATTCTTTGAGCAGTTGAGCTGACTAATCTTCATGCATTTATTGAAAGTATGTGTTGTCAACTCTAAGAGAGTAATTGTTAGCTTTTATCTCTTTTTGGCAAATTATAAAATTTTTTAGTTGGATGGCAGATCGGTTCTGTGCAAATTCTTCAATGCTTCTATGGGCCAGCTTTAATTGTGTTTTTTTTTTGGCTAGTTTGATCCTGTTAAACTAAGGAAGCTCAGGCCCAGTTTTAAGGAGAATGGTGGGACAGTGACTGCTGGTAATGCATCTAGTATAAGGTAGATTTTTGTTGTACCATTTTGTCCTTCTGTGAGTATAATATCAGATAAACAGATGGATTTGTAAGAACGATCTATTAATGTGATATTTATATAATTCTGATGACTTTCACATTGCATTTTATTTTCAACAATCGATTATCCATTCTTACAGAAACATATTAATTTGTTGGAATAATCTCTTAATGAGAGATTTGTATAACTAGCATGGTCCTTATCCTGTAGGCATTAATATGGCATTTTATTTTCTACAATTCATTGTCCATTCTTGCCTGTTGTTGAATAAATTTTTTGTGATGATTTGAACTAATATTAGTTCCATCTGTAAGTTTTATTCAAATCCACTAGATACTAAATTCTTTAATCCTTGTCTTTTCTGTACTATGGAGTAATTCGGTTTCTGAAACATTGGCAACGAGGTCTGCATCTTTCCTTGGCTATATGATCATGGTGATAGCAAAGCATACTGCAAGAGTTTGCTAACTTTACATTGCTAAAATTGATAGGTTCCCTAAATTACAAGTATGTATTTAGTTTGTCATTATCATCGAAATCATGTTAATTAAACTTTTATTTGATCTTCCTCTTCTCTTACATCTATCATTTTAATCAACCCAACTCTCGTATCTATTGATTGCCTTTGAACATACATTATCTCCACTTATCTTCTGTCAGTCTTATCTTATATTGAAATTTTACATAATGGCTCTTGAGTATTAATATTTTTTTCTTTCTTTTATCCTTTCTAGTAATGCCACACATATATATCTTTCATGTGATGTCACTGTAAGACACACTTGATCTAACTCATTTTATTTAAGTTGGGAACTTTTCTGCATATCATTTTCAATCTAAATTTGTAAAATATATTTGTTGTAGTGATGGTGCTGCTGCTTTGGTGCTGGTGAGTGGACAGAAGGCTCTAGAATTAGGATTGCAAGTGATTGCGAAGATCAGAGGTTATGCAGACTCAGCGCAGGTATTAACAAACAAGAAACTTCATTTCTTCACTCACGGACTTGTAGATTCTTTTATAGTATATTCTTTTACTTACGAAGTTTTCATATGATAAATGAATGATATTGTATTCATTATTCAGGCCCCCGAATTATTCACAACAGCACCCGCACTTGCAATTCCCAAAGCTATTTTAAGTGCAGGCTTGGATGCTTCTCAAGTTGATTACTATGAAATAAATGAAGCTTTCTCAGTGAGTTTTAGTTTTTTAAATTGCTGATGTAACTGGACCTCTTTCATTGTTCAATTATATGTGGGCTCAAAATTTTGCCCTTCCGCAGGTTGTTGCCCTGGCAAACCAAAAGCTTCTTTCGCTTCCGTCTGTAAGCTTTAATCTTTCTCTTTTCATATGTTTAGTTTTTGTTGAACCAGATGCAGTAGCAATCAACAGCTACGTAACCAACTATGGCACATTTCAACTAACAGATGTTTCCATCTGCTGCCTTGGCAGGAGAAACTTAATGTGCACGGCGGAGCTGTATCCTTGGGGCACCCTCTAGGTTGCAGTGGAGCCCGTATACTGGTTACCTTACTAGGGGTATGCTTTTGCAGCCTGCTCTTTTTTGTATTCCCAGTTGAAATATCAGATTACGATGTTGGAATTTAGCATCATTATCTTCAAGCTGTGTTTATCCTAACTATTTGAGGTCGACCACATAAATCTTATTCCACTTCTGAGCTTTAATGCAAGGCTATAACACTAGTAATATCCAACTTAATTAAATACTTATTACATGTTCATAAGAGGGATTCACATGTAGTAGAGGACTGGTGTTATAGGTTCCATGTATTGTGTAAAACTCCATGTACTTGTTGTAACCATAAGTACACTATATGTCGTCTTGTGTATTTGGTATGGACCTAATAAAATTATGAGTGGAGCTACACCTAATTATTTTTACATGCATGTGTATATGTCGCTTGTTTTAAATTGTGTAGCATGAACTTATTGATAACTTAATTATACTAAAAGGAAGAAAAAAATTGAGTTTTTGAATGATTATTGTTTCTCCATCAGCTTATGTCCATATATATTTAGTATCGCGAGGTGTGGATGTGGCATTTATACAGCTTATCTTTCTTTGCAGATTCTGAGACACAGAAATGGCAAAGTTGGAGTTGCTGGTGTTTGCAATGGCGGAGGAGGGGCTTCTGCTCTGGTCTTAGAGCTCGTGTAAGCATTTTTAATTTCGGTAAGATTCAGCTTCTCTCAAATACTTCTCCGGAGTCATAGGTTGGAGCTTTTAGATCGGTTCTTATCCTTCAGCTAGTAATTGAAGAATTCATCTGGAAAGTAGAAGTTTCACTTACTATATGCACTACCTTTTATTATTATTAGCGGTCAAGGAAGGGAGCCTGTCTAACCAACCGAACGATAAGACAATGAAATATGCCCCAAAGGGACCTATCAAAAGTAGGTATTCAGCATTCCCATCTAATAATAGGACAACTAAACCTTCATATTAAATAGCTCTTCAACTCACTTTTGCCCAACTGAGTTTGAGGTAAGGCATTCATCCCTGAACAAGTGAGTCCTTTAGTAGTTGTAGTTGTAACTGTAGTAGAGGGAGGGAAGGGTGCATGCAACCTAACCGAGCATATCTCTAAAATGTCTTCTTACTAACAAATAAATATTCGCGATGAAGATTATGGAGTTACACAATTCGTCAGAAAACAGAAACACATAGAGAGATGGAGCAAAGTAAGGTTTAGGTCCCCAACCGGAGAAATCACTTTTTTGTACCAATACTTTGCCTGTTAGGAGGAAGAAATGAAGGGAACACCCTTCTTCACTAGTGTTGGAGAAAGTTTTGCACAAATCTGGTGAAGCCTCTACATCTCTTATGACCTTGCTGATGATGGAAACGCAAGTGGATCGAAATCGTCTGCATTACATCACGGCCAATTGACAAATAGAGGAAGGATCCAATGAACCCAAGCAAGAATAAAGAAGAGTGTAGTGTCTAGGTTGCATATCAAATAGGAAGAAGCCTCACACCCACTATCCTTGTCATGCCACTGGCATTATGTGTCTCGGTGCGAGAAGAAAGTGGTAAATCTCGGCTGTTTCAGTCGTACGGCACTGGACTTTAATCCATGAGACAAAGGCTTGATTCTTTTTTTTTTTTTTTTTGCCTATGAACTAAATCTTATCCCTTATTAGAATCAAAGTCTAACTTATCCTAAATTTTAGCACCTTATTTTTAGGAGATCTTGTTACAATTGTGGAGTGGCTAGTGGTTTTCACCAGAGATTCTGTGCTTTGCAATTTCTAAATTTGTTCCTTTTATTTGCAGGCCTCGTGGAGGAATGAAGCGATCTCTGTTGTGAGTTGAGCCCTAGTCGATCTCCAAGGCCTCTGCCGAAGAACTAATATTTTACTTGAGAATCTTTGAAATCTTAGCAAAAAGACAATGTTCCTCAAAAGAACTGAAAAACTAGTTTGCTAGAACATGCTGTCGAAGTCTTGCATTACTGGATGAACTATTCTCATCATAGTTTCCCAGATTTTACAAATAAACATGCATCAAGGCATCAAAACTTTTGAACTCCTTTTTCTCTACCCATTTGCGCGATCCAATCCGTAGCAAGATCATGTAAAATTACTGTAATTGCACCCCCCAAGTTTGCTTCTTTTGGCCCTCATGAACTTCATGCCAGAGATTTGTTGTAGTAGTAGCTGCATATTTATCAGTTTCATTGATAACGGAAAGGGCACATTTTTGAAAATCAATGAAATCGGTTAACATCACTAAACAAGTGTTCCCAGAGGAAATCATTATCAATGAGTGGAAGAACATAAGACGCATGATAAACAAATTTGGAAAAGATAAAAGTATCGAATTTTATGATGGTAAGGCAACCATGAAACATAGAATCACTAATTATTTTGCCGTTGGCAGCATGCGTGTTGTTTGATTAAAGGCACAGAATCAACTTTGAGGCATAGAGTCAGTGTGTTCTCAGGGAATACTATCAAGTTTCTACGTCAAGAACAAAGGTTGACCATATGCCATAAAGCATACCTTTCAGCAAAGATGTCGATAATCTAGTTACACTATAATATCATTAATATGTAGAGCAGGAACAATCAAATTCAAAATGAAAATTATAAATGTCGTGAATGAATATATCTGGAGCAATCAAATTCGAAGATAAATGTCATAGTGATTATATCTATCTGATCGTGAAGAGTTATGTGAGCTATAGGGATCACCTCAGGAGAAGATCCTTATTTGGTGATAAAATAATAGAATTTGGTTGGTTTTATCTGAAAAAAATACAAAATGGAAAATCTCTTCCTAATCTCTGTTCTTTTAGTTCGTATTGTACCAACAACACTATTTTATTCTTACAGACATTAGGAGAACAACATAACAACTTAACGGAGGATAAGCATATTCCTCTTTCAAATGTTCAAACTTGAGAATAAAGAAGACATCAATAGTTTGTCAACATGAACAAGTTCAGATTTTCCAGTATGATATATGAAAGGAAACTTATCGTAGTAGGAAAATGACCCCTTTCATAGAACAATCGTCTGCGTTTGACTCAAAAATGTAAAATGATGGCCCCAAGCAATCTGCACTATCTAACTAGAAAGACAATATTATAATCTATAAGCATACGACAAGCATATGATGGAGTCAAACAAACAGCATAAGTACGAAGCTTTGCGCACACACTAATGTAATTACACAGGATAAGTAACTTCCCATAAAACAATTTGACACTTTGGCTACCCTTCATGGAAAAGTATATGCTTGTAAAGGCAGGTGATAAATCTTACCTCTCTTGTTTTTCACTTTGGTGAATCCTTTAGCCTTTTCGATCTCAGCATCAACCTTCTTAAGGAGAATTTTCTCCTTTTTCTCAAGCATTTCAAGCGTCTAAAACATGTACACCGACGGTAGCCTTGTATTTGTGATCAAAGATATGCGTTCGTGCTCTTATGAAATATTATTCACAAAGAATAAACTACTCTATTACTCTATTAGGCAAAGGCAGAAATGCATGGTTGTTCGAATGAATTGTTGCTTTTCCCTCCAGGTTTTTATTTTCCAGTGTTGAAGTTCAGTTGATCATGTCGATCGAAGTACCTCATTTAGTTTCTAGTTGCCAAGGCGCTGGTTTGATCTTTGGCCTTTCCTAAGAGCCTGCTAAACATCCTCGGAGCCCCTGGAACCAAATCGAACTTCGGAATCTCGGAAAAAAAATCACGACACTAGCACACGAGCTGCATCGTTGAAGTCGATCCCCGTCCAACGAATCCAAATCAAGGTAACCAAAAAGGGAGAAGCTGAAACGAGATGGCAGGCGGTGAAAGTTAACTCGATCTAAAGCTTTCGCCAAGGAGGAATCAAAATGATGAATCTACCTTTGCTTTTAGGATTTCCGCGAGCTCGATCGGGAGGGTGATGCATCGTGACCAGTAGCAGGCGGAAAGGGAGCGGGAGCTCGCCGAACGTAATGAATTGGACCTTTTATGTAATAACAAAACTACAAGGGTGTTTACATCTATACTTGCCATTTTAAAAACATTTAGGGCATTTCTGAGCTACGAAAATCGAATAAATTTAGCCAAATCGTCTAAAAAGTTTCTATTATTTTAGTTTCTGCCCTCGCGCGGACATTTTTTGGTTATTTTCTCATCCACAATCCCTTCTTTTTACAAAATTAAAATCTTACTCAAAAGTTAATCAAATATTTTTAAAAAATAATAAAATAATAAATTTTCTTGTTCTATCATTTAGGACTCATGCATTTTTAGAAATATTATATAATATCTTTCAACATTTAATTGAATTTTAATCGTGTTAAAATAAATAGATCTTTGAGTAATATTGAGTAAAATATCAAAATTTATACTTAGTGGTAATTTTAATATTTTTAGTGTCTATTATAATACGCTTTACAATTAATTAAAATTTAAGTATATAATAATTAGATCCGATATGTTTTATAGAGGTGAATGTTAAAGTATGATGCAATCACAAGAGTAAAAAATAAAAAATTATAGACATGATAAAAAATGGATGTGTGAATCTATGAGAATGGAAAGATAAAATGAAAACAGAAAAAAAAAAAAGATTGCATCTATTAAATAAAAACTCGAGAAATACTTTTAAAATAATATAGGGATTTAGACATTTAATAAATGTTTTAATTAGACAATACGTTAATAGAGGAAGAGTAAAGAATACTTGATTATCAATAATAAAACAAAATATATTTAAATACAAATGAGAATATAGTAGAAAATCAAGTTCAATAACATATGAATATAGACGATACGAGACTACCTTCATGGTCATAAACTAAGGTAACTGCAAACCAGTAACAAAAACCACTAAAAATCTGTTTGCAGCAAAGTCCATATTCAACATTTTCAAGTTTTAGATCATCTAGATTGATTTTAACAATGTAATTCAGCAAACTATGCCAACACTTGAATATACTACAATAACAACAACAACAACAACAACAACAAGAAAGTCTCATTTTCTCAAAATAGAATATGAATGGTAATTTCTTCAATTGGGAAAATCCCTTACAATATTGTACAACATAACAATGACATTCATTCCACACAATATGGTACAATCTTCGGGCCACAGCAATCTACCACCTTATATATACTTCAACTAATACATGGCCACAGTTGAAATTGTTCTATGATTTTTTTTTAAAAAAAAAAATACTACATTGTAATGTGCAACTATGCAGCTGCGACCTGCTCTCCTTTGCTTCCTTCAGCTATTTTTATCGAAAGAGATTATGTCAAGTCAATTGATTGCAGTTTCGATTTCCACTGCATCAGCGAATCCAACTATTAACTTTGTTGAATTCATGTGGCATTATCATTAGCTGAATAGCTGCTTATTCTCCAGTTACCAAGGAAAAGGAGGGAGCAGGATCATCCATGAGATCCGGTATCGACTGTAAATGAAATCCTACTTGTTCTGCGAAGTCCCAAGAACACCTTCAAAGGACACCATCCAAGTAGTTGTGTTCAGTGATACTTTTCATCGAAGAGAACTAAAAATGACCTCCAATTCAGCAGCTGAATCATCACTGCTGTCTGGAGGCTGGAATAAGTTGGAGTTCTAAAATTCTAGTAGCCGCTACTTCGAGAATTATGAGCTTCTATGTCAGGCTCATACAATCTGATCCCTAGTAAGTAGCTCTATTTCGAATTGACAGAACATCTCCTTAAGGCGAACGGAAGTATCAGATGTCAGGCTCTTAGTGATCTTCTTTTTCTGTTTGGTGCCTTTGAGCAAACTAATTCCTAGAGTTACTTGGACGTAGCATGCTTTCGGTACAGAAGACACATCTTGGATCTGGTATTTTAGAAGAAGCTGCAAAAGAAGGAACATGAACCTGAATGAACTGAGTAGTGTTTTTTTCCCCAATTATGAGTGAGACTATAATTTGCAACTATAGGAGCCAATTCATGGAATTGAATTATACCGATTCTGATTACAGCAAGAATTAGCAACTCCTGTATCTAGCAATTCCTGTATGTAGGGATATAAATGGACATAGTATTCATGAACAAGATTGACGCTCAGAATGTTTCATGAACAAAAAGATTGATAATACACATGTATATTTATAATACTGTTTGTATCAATTGTTTTCGGTATTTTATAAATTTTACAGTTTTAAATTATTTATAGCATGATAGAAAGTTTTATTTATCGGATCAATCAATTAACAAAATCTTAAAGAACACCATGTGGATATTGAGCTCGGTAAATTATAAGGACAGTGATGTTGCTAGTTGAGTTTGGTAAAAGCTTGAGTTCAGCTAGAGCTAGATAAGCTTTCTAACAAGTTTGAACAAGCTCATCAAGATAAATAATCAAGCTTGAACACCATCAAAGCATCAAGTTCAGTTCAGCTTGGCTGATTTACAGCCTTACCTCTCTAGGACTAATAAGCCACTAGAACATTCAAAAAGCAAAAAGGTTTGAGCATCAAATTTCAAAAGTACAGGGATTATGTGATTATGCAGTAGTCAGAAAGGGCCTTGGTCCATAAGATATCACAGAGCTTATTAAATATTGTTTAGTATCAAGGATGTCTACGGAACTTGGAAATGAGCTACTCTTTGATTAGCAAATGCAATACCGGATATTTTCTAAAGATGCAAACAGGATGAAGGTGGCAGAATTCGTAAAGCACATACACTTAGATAGGAACACAATTGATGCTCTTGGGGTTGAAGGGAGATGGACTCTTCAATAACCCATCCGCTTCCATCAGACAAGGGATACTTTTGCTGAGTGCTGGTAACTTCACCAGTGAAACATGAAAAATTCTTGTCAACTTTGTAACTAACTCGCCTCTGATACACATCAGGTTTAACTGATTGCCATGGCGTAGCCAAGTAGTCTATGCAACCAACTTTTTGCATAATCTTAGGCTCCAATGGACCTCCAAATAGATCCACCACAGAGCTTGCCTGATAAAACATTGAGCATCACAATCTTTACTGATACTTTTCTTATAAAATTTATGAATTACTTTAACATTGTTCTATCTGAGTTGGGAAAATGACTCACAGCCAGTGGAAGGCCATCGGAGAATACCTCGATCATCTTCACATCCTCTGATCCCAGGAGTGTACCAGTTTCTTCTTTTGCTTCAGATTCTTTTTGGGCAAGTTGCATCTTCTGTTCAGGACTTAAAGATCTTGCTTTCCACAATGCCATGATAGTCCTGTTTGTCATTAGATTCAAAGTGCAAGATAAGAAATTATGTCGAAAAAATAACTAATAGCACAGTTGCAGCTGCTTGATTTTACATTAAGAAACTTCCACAAAATGGTAGTATTTCTCAAATCAAGTGGATATCAATTGCAATAACATCGATGCTAATACCAAGCTGATATTATATAATTCAATTAACTGTTATAGGTTGCATTAGCAGTGTCATCCAAGTTATGATGAAATAAAGTATCATCCAACTATAACTTTTACCTGCTGGCTACATTGAATGAGACAAATGATTGAAAATGGAATTTTAGTCTCCCATCATGGTCAACTTCTTTTGCTCCATGCTTGGCATCCATGCCTCTGCTTTCGCTTAGAATAATAATTAAAGAAGGGCTACCTACAGTAGCCAGAGATGGTGGAGCAACTTGGATGTCATCAATGTCATCCCAGAGGATAAAAAACTTGGTTTTGTGTCCAAATATGTTTGCATAAAACCCAACAACTCTTGCAGAAAGAAAGAGACGACCCTGCAGAACTGCGAGTTTAGCTACTCAAGCAGATTAATTAACATGTAAAACAGAATCATAATGGTAATACAGATTGAGAATAATGCAGTTGTACAGGAATATATTGAGACAGAATATCCTCTTACAATTTATTTCCAAATTTGTTGCCCCTAAAGTAAGTATTAAGTACCTGTAAAAGCATTTTCCGCTTCAAATGACAAGAAAAATCATTAATGAGAAATTCTTCTTGGGGAAGACCAAAAAGCTTCTGGAATGAAGAATTTGTTTGAGGGGACCGCAGATTTATCTACAAATACAAACATCTAAAACTTCAGCCAGAAGAAATGAAAAATTAAAAAAGTATCATGAAATTGAATGGAGCTTTACCTTCTTCCCAACCTCCTTCTCCATTTTAGTTAGGTACTGTCTTACAACTTCGTTGCTTGTTGAATTGTTCAAGAAAATCCTCAAATGCAACTTAGACTGACATGCCTGAGCAAGATTTCCTTGAAGAGGGATCCAGACATCAGCTAGTTTTGACAAGTTAGATTTAACAAAGTTGACTTCAGCATGGCCCAGGGAGATAGCATCTTCTGAAGGCCCATCAAAATCATAAACTACAATCTCCATTCTCGATGGAGGATCATCCATAGGATCAAATTCAAATACCTCTGCAATTTCAACCAAATAATAAACTAATTAGTAATGCACTATGTTAAGTTTAAGAAACAAAATGCCTGGAGTACGCAAAAGGAAGTGGCACTTCATGAAATTACCATTCCATACAGGATTTGTTGTTTGAAACTTGATAGAGCTTGTCTTCGTCTTTCCATTGCATTTAAAAACGACATAGGAATCAGATGATCCAAATGAATATGCAGCTGCGATGTTGCTTGCTTCAATCAATGCAACAGTCAGCAACCAGCCATCTCTTTGTGATTTAACACTACAATCATTCCCTGTGCACATAAAAACAGTTTAATCAAGGGGAAAAGTTGACTACAATGTATGTGGTGGGATGAAGGTCTCACTGTTATGTTCTCTGGCACGCAAGAAGCGTCCAATTACTTTGAGAACATATTGCCCTTGAATCAGTAAAACTGCTGACACTAGAAATTCTGTAAGAGAATCAGGCAAATCAAGGCCAACAAGCTCAAGCCCATGAACCATGCTCGGGTTGGCTATTAGGATGTGAGCTAACACATAAATGCATACAAAAAGAGAGAGGAGAACAGCAAAATTTTGCAGGAAGTGAACTGCCAAGCCCAATCCCGTTTCTTTCTTTGTCTCGGGCACTGTTAAGTTTTCCTCTATTTTAGAAGAAGAGTCTTCCAGGGAAAGTGGTTTAACATGTTTGGAAAGAAGATCAGCAAACTGGGAATAACCCTCTATCAGACCTTGCTTTGCTCCACTTTCAATCATGCCTTTCATCATAGTACTTTGAAGAAAGTTTATACGCCATGATATCAGCAAATTTGATGACTGGTTTGGAGATGGCAACTGAGGTCCTGGCATTATACAATAAAGGATCTCCGTCTTGAAATAGCTACCATAAGGAACATCAGGAATGCTTACACTTGCCAGAATAGCAAACTGTTTTCCATCTGCTTTCAAATATGTCTGCTCTTCCGTAGCTCTTACAGACTTAATCAATTTACTTGCAGCTTTTGTATAAGTTATCACTCTCCTCAAACTACTTTCATCATTGATAAGCCTCCAGGGCTCCTTTTTCAAATCTGTAGTTCTCTGAACTTCTGCAACAGAATCCCCAAAGTTTGAATCCGGAGAAAATAAGAGGTTGTTCAAATCAACTGATGCAATATCATAAGACCGATCTAGCAATACCCCACCAGGTAGTTTTCCGGGCATACCAGTTCCATTATCCTTTGTAGCCACAGTTTCCAACAGAGAACTGAAATTATTTTCACATGGCTCATTAGAAGATGGGTCAGCATATATCTCTGTTTCTGCAGGTGCACTTTGGGATTGTTCCGAGGAACCGAGATCTTTTATATCAGCTAACACCAAAGAATCTGTATTTCTCCCGAGAAAAAATTGAGACAATACTTCAGCAAAAGAGCCTAAACTCGACTTATCTTCCTTGGTAATTGTAGTATTGTCAAGACCCAAAGGTGGAGAAGAAGGAGAAGAAGGCTCTACTTTTTCACTAGGAGTGTAGAAAGGAACCTCCTTAATTAGTTCAAATGACTCCGAGCTTGATGCAACATTAGCAGAAGAAGAAACCTGTTCGGTAATAGAAGATGCATCCAAGATATTGTTCCTAGGGGACAAAGATACAGCAAGACAAATTTCCCCTACACGTAGTAGAAACTAAATGGTTAGTCTCACTAATAAATAAAATAAATAGCCATTAATGAGTTAACTATCATGTAAAACTCTCAAGCTATAAAGACATTAATGCTCTTGGTGAATAATTTTGTGTGTGTTAGATTATACATTTTAAGATGAGCTAAAGATTTCTTTCTGGTGTTTGTTCATTAATAAAAATTTGAAGATATATGGACCAAGCACACCTAATGTGCTAAACATAGGTTCATCCAATTTCAATACAATATGCATATATTAGATAGTTTGAAGGGGAGTATTGACGCAATGATAAAGTTGTTGTCATATGACCTATGGTCATGGGTTCAAGTCATGGAAATAATTTCTTACAATGCAGGGTAAAACTTCTTACAATGCAGGGTAAAACTACGTACAATAGACCCAATGCATCCAATCCTTCCTTGGTGTCCCATATTGACGAGAATTTCGTACATCGAACCGCTCTTATGCATATATCAGATAGTTTCTATTACTATACAATAGTTTAAAGATGCATATTATATATTTAACACTTATTATTTTATCTATGTTTATCTATTTAATTTTAATTATCTAATAATTATTATATATTTAAATCTTTAGTTTTGGGCTAAGGCGAAGCCTGTCCTTGAGATGGATCAACCATGGTCATGTTGTTTATAACCATGATCATCTATGATATATATATTTCTATTATATCAATAATTTTAATTTGTGAAATTAAATATATTATTTATTGGTATACTCTTAATATACTTACTATTATATTTTACCTAACTATCATAGCTATTACTTTGATTTACTGGTTTTTGAAGTTGCAATAACTAAGTTGAATCAAAAAGTTGAAAGTATGGAAAACTCTATTTGATGCAATTGAAATAGATTTTATGGGATATGAATATTAATAGTGCTATATCCTTTTATGGAGTTAAACAGAAAGACAAGATTCACGTAGCCAACAAATATAGTTAGGCAACACAGCTTGATGATGGTATCATAAAACCTTAGAGATTAAAATGGTTGGACCAAGTATAAAACAATCAAATGGCCAAATTAGTAGGTTCTATTTGTAATTTCTGACAAGGAATGGTGATTTTTTGTTGGGAATCCTATGCGACAAAACCAAAATTGTACAGCAGAAAATAAGATCCCTTGAACGATCCATGCGAAATATCCGTACAAGTTAAATCTACAAAAAAACAAGATCATAGTTGCTGAAACAAGGCAACCTTTCTTTTTATATTCCTGGTTCTCTAGGTTTTACCCAAACCACGAAGAAAGAATCTGAGCTGAGACTATAAATAAGAGAAACAAGGCGAAAATTTGAATTCATACCTGTTTTCTTGGTCTTTGATTTCTTGTTCTTAGATTGAAGCGGGTACCAATCTGTCTGCAACGATAGATTTTCACCATCCAAAACTTTCAACAATGATACCTTCACCTTCCCCAGGACATCATTGTTAAAGTACTTATCCTCATTGAGCACAGTTATGATAAGCTCTTCACTGAGTTCTCCAACCATGAAGTCGAATTTTTCATCCCAAACAGGGTTCAAATTCTTCTTCACTACCTTTGTTTTTGACCTATGGTTGCCAAGCTGCAATTTCACGTAAGGATCACATGCGCCACTCAGATTCATCACAGGAAGGTTACGGGCTTCAATGACATGAACCCAAAGCTTCATTTCCAACAAACTGTATCTAAACTTAAGGAAAAGAGAAACAGCAAAAACATCAAGAAAGCAGTTAGGAATCCCCACACGAAAGAGAGAGAGAGAATGAAAACTGCTATCGATTAATCAAATTGACGGCTAACTATAAAAAATGGAAACTTTAATAAGCGTAGCATCAAAATTAACTCACATATTTCCTTTGGGCAATTTATCCAAGATTCTGTGCTCCGAGCATGGAAATGAATCTAGCATTTAGATAATGAACAGCTTCAGAGAGATTTCTCATGTGGGTACTACCAAGGAATGGAGAGAAAAATCTGGTCGGATTTGCATTACATTTCCCCCCTTCAAAGAAAGAGGAAAAATTGCAATCAAACAATTCGGATTCACAGATCTTCCATAATCCTTAGGGCAACCAAAAAAAGGGTGAAAATACGATTTTGGAGCATAGAATGGCAATTAACTATTTGACGATCGAAATGCTCAAAAACTTTGAGCCTAACTTGCCTCGCCTCGTCCGATGCAACCGGAAGAAACTTTACTACTTTAGGAGCGGACTGCGGAGAAAAAGCGACGTCGCAGAACGCGAACTATTCCTGAGAACTGAGGAGGAAACATGCCATCGGGAATCACGTATCATCGCTCCTCGCAAACCCCGAAGAGTTCGGAATCATGGAAATCTGTCCAAATAACCGTCCTTCATCGAACACCCACGTGGCCGCCGCGGAGACCGATGCAAAGACCGAAATGGCCAAAACAGAGGGGAGGAAGAACCAACCCTAATCCGACACATCGCGGGCGTGGATCGGAAACCGCCATGACCGCGAAGGATTTGCTCGACGACATTTTAAATTCGATCGGAGTAGGAACCGAATCACGCGGCGACCGAGATACGCCACGTCATCGGGCGGGTTTTTTTAGGGTAATTATCAAATTTGCCCAATCTTTTGTGAAATGTTTCATTAATAATATAAAATATTTTTCTATTTTACAGTTAAAATATTTCTCTTTGCAACCGCTAAAGCTCGTTTTACTCAATTTTGAACAATAAAATAGAAATACTAAACTCGATAAATGTTATAAAAAAGATTGTTAAAAGTTTAAAGCATTTTTGTAATCACACCCTTATTGTTTAGTTATTAATATTTAGTACTTTTTTAAAGTTCATGTGAAACATTAAAAAAAAACAGATAATTTAAAGTAGGTAAAAAAGTAATGAATCTCATATAATTCACCCAAATATATTTTTTTAATAATATAAATATCTGAGTTTTTCCCAACTAATTTTAAGACAGATGGTCTTTCCTTTAATTCACCTGCTTGATAAATCGAGCACAATTTATCCATAGTCATTTGGTTGTTGTTAGGAATTCATAGATGGATGCCATCAGGACATAATTGAATTGGTTAGTACGGAATAGACTTGTTGAAATGGACAAGAGGAAAATCTCGACGAAGTCGAGATAATGCTCTTTCTCATAGTAGTCAACTACAGCTTCCCGATTTACTTCCTCATAAATGATCATAAAGTTGATCGTGTGAAACTGTTGGAATAGTAGATTCTACCTTTTTACTATAGAAGAAAAGAAGAAGAAAAGAAATTCACAGATGGATGCATTTGAAATTTGTGTTCAAACATTTTCCCTAAACATTTTACAACGTTCTTGATCTCACTTTTGCTAAACTTGCCTTGCACAACATGCCCAGGAAGTGAATACAGTTCTAGTAGCAGCTACAACATGCATATGCCATAGTCCAATCGACCTTCATCCTTGTCTCACTTGGATGCCCATTCGCACCATCAGAATTCGACTAGCAAGAGAGGGAGAGACAGCAACACTGGATGGCATTTAGTTGCTCTTTGTGTTGGAGGAGGTAAACATGGGGAGTGTTGACAGACGAGGGCGCAATAGAACATACAACGCTGGGCCGACTAATGGAATCAGCGCAATTGGCAAAAGCCAGGAGCCTTTGTTCATCCTGCAACCAAGAGAGTGTTCAATCAGTCACATAAAACTTCCTCCTTTCATGTAACATTCATTTTATAGATCTCTCAACACTGACTGTCAAACACTTTTCAGAACAAGAGACTATAAAACACTTTTCAAAATAGAGACTATTCCTCCTTTCGTGTAACATGGTAGCATTCATTTTAAAAATGTATTGACATGAATGTGAAACAATTTTTAGAATCGAGAGCTCACCATCCCCTAGCAGTCATGTCATTATACACCCAAAATGGTGCGAAGGCTGTGCATAATAAGAAATCGATGACTGTGACATGGATCTGCAACAAAGATTTCACATAAATGCATATAAGTATACCATCAGGCGAATTGTTCTTCAAAAAGGTCATAAGAAACTTCAACATTAAATGATTAATTTTGAGGAAAAGGATTACAAGCTTGCTTTCTCTGCAGTATTGGTAGAACTCCATCCACACTGCTCCATCAGCTAAACCGGCATATACAATTAGGCTCAAACCTGCAACAATTGTAATCTGATGTGCCAGTGTTACTATTCAATATAGTTTTACATGGTAACTGCTAAAGAAATGAATTTCTCATTGATAAAGTGTTTCATAGAGTAAAAAGCATTATGGGGGCACGTTCAAAGGATGTAAAATACTAAAAGGCTTGTAGAAAAGTGAATTTTTTCTTAAATTATTTTGGTATTAGAAGTGGCATGTTTTTTCACTTCTCTCTTTTTTTTTTTTTTATAATTTAGGTATTCGGGTTTCATCTAACTAATCCGGGAGATAAATGATCTTCCTCCTGGTTCGCTTACCATGTAAATCTGAAGCACATCTTATATATACTCAGAAGCTGACCTCTAGGATATTTATCCCATTTAGGATTCGAACTCTGACCCTCTTATTGGTCCTCTGAGTGCTTTAGCATTGCACCACACCTATGGGAGCCGCTTTTCTCTATTGTTGTTGAGAGGTATAGAGGAATTGAAAGGTTTCTTGTACACGTAGCAGATCTCACTTTGTTATGTTTTTCATTGTACTTTTACTATATAAACTTGGATCTTATCCATTGACGTTGATTTACATTGAATCAATTTTTTTTTTTTTTGTCTTTCTAGGTTTATGTTGTTCTAAGATTTCATCACTTGGATAGTAATGGAAGTTATTACGCATGTTAGAGGCATTTGAATTTAGATCTATAAGTGCATAGTTTGAAGTAGAGGTTTCTAACAAGTGGTGCTAGAGTGAACTCCAATTGATATCAAGGAACTTATGACGATAACCTATCTTCTTTTCGATTTATCTAGGCCTACTAAACCTCGTCAACCCAAATCAGGAGGTTAAATAGACTTTCTTAAATGTGTTGATAAAAGGAGCGAGAAAAGAATCATGAAAGATAATGGATTTGAGTTACTAAAAAGAAAATGAGAAATTGAACTATGTATGAAGTTGAGCTATTAGTTCCTTACCATGGCAGTGATCTTTGAGTCTAGAAAGTTTAGAGGCCAATTAGTGAGCTCCTCTTCTTCAACAGCTGGTGGCGGAGGCTTCCAAAGAACGAAATAAGGAATTAGAGCATATGCACCGAGGAAGAATGAAACAACCAGGAATGGCCAGACAGGAATTTTGCTTCTTGAACTGCATGATCAGATGAAGAACAATGTCAAATGAGAAAAATAGCATAAGAATGTGAGCTTGATTTCATTTTGGATGATTGTTAAATATGTCAATTTCTTGATCTCATCAATCCAAATTTGTCAATGAGAAAAATAAATGAAACAGAGTTGTAAGCGAACTGAGCTTGATCGTATTGAAATTTGTTGATTACAAAAATATAATGCATCACCAACCTAGCTCAATGCTAACGGAACTGGATTTTGTTTAAGCTTATTCATTAAAATGCATACCAAACTCAATCTTTATTGAAGTTGACATTTTATTGAGCTCAACTGGATATAATATTATCCTTTATAATTTAGTTTGAACTTTATACAATAAATGTAATGAACATTATTTACTCATATTTAAATATTGCTTTATAACAATCTAACATTTTGATCCATAAAGCATTACGAGTCTTATTGCACTCTTACAAAATTTCCCTTTTACTCTACAAGCTTAATTACATCTTTATTGCCGCCTCCTAATCCTAATATTATTGAATAATAGATTCAAAATATCTAAATCTTTTACTTGCAAATATTTTATCCATTCACCTTAACTATTCCATTAATTATTATTTTGTTACCTAAACTATCTTTCATATATTCTACTTATCATAAAGCATCTAAAGATTTCCTTGACAATTCAAACTTTGAATTCCACCAAATTACACTCTCATCAATTAACACTGTATCACCATCAAATATCTTGAAGTTTATCTTAAATTCGATTGGTCAGCTCATAGAAAATTTAGCAACCTTATAAATGAGATGAGAATAATAGTTAAGTCTATAGCAATTGTAAACCAAAGAAAAATATACTTTCTTTTAAAGATTTCTGCTTCCACTATTGAATCTCACTTTGTCAGATGCAGTATGTGGATATTTTATCATATATGTTGCAGTAATCCATACAATTCGTCGATATATCGTGGCAATCAGTCAACACACACCCGAAGCAAAACATTTTTAATAGCCTTAATAGTCTAATACATAATCACAAAATACTACAACAACTGACAGAGAAAGGTAGCAGTTATGAAATTGCTAAGAAGGGATTTGAGCTCAGATGTCACCTTCTTCCAGTAGGAAGCAACAACATGCTATACACAACGGGCCACGTACCCATCATCCACCACACGGCTACAAGAACTTGGTTCATCACAAAACCATCATCCCCTTTTAGAAAAGATAGCTTTTGCAAGAAGTACATATCCCTGTACTGAAATTTTAAGAAGAAACCTCTCTGAGAGTAATAATGGGTGCATTGCTATAGAAGATAAGTAATTGTAAAGTCATTTGTTGTTGTTAGAGCATGTCATTTGTTTCCTTGAGACCTCGATACTTCAGTTGATTTGGCCAGATATTCGACAGACAAAGTGATAAATTTCATTGCATTGCATGTGTTTTTGTTATTGTTGCTCTTGGAGTGCTAAATTGGCACATAAGTTCATGCAGCAATATTTTATCATTGTAAAAATGTATTCTTTAGTCTATTCCATGTATGTTCTATTCTATTTCTATTTCGTGAACCAAACTAATGAACACTTATTCCTATCCTATTCCATTCCTCTATTTAATTTCATGATAAAAACACACAGTTAGGGATTCGAGCAGACTGACAGTAGATTTTGAAGCTCAGATCTGAAACCATAAACAAAGAGCACAGAAAACCTACCGGAGTCTGGTTCGGCGCGAGCTGGAAGACATAATACATGAGCCCTGCCCACAGCCCGAAGAGCAGAACGGAGGTAATCCAATCACTGGCATTCACACCGCCATCGGCAGTCCTCTCCACCAAATTCTTCTCCTTCTCCTCGAGACTCGCTTCAAAATCCTCCCTTTCGATGGAATCTCGGCATGTGTGGAGGAGACGCCTCTTCTCCATCGGCAAAGTCGTAGGCTTCGTCCCAAAAACCAATCTCGGCGTAGAGTTTTCCAGAAGGAATAGGGATTGAGCTCCCAGAGGTGGGATACGAGGGAGAAGGGATCTGGGCTTAGGGTTTTGGCGCTTGGAGAGGGAGGGAGAGGACGAAGGGTAGTGGCACAGAGTTGGATAGGATTTGGAGGAGAGCATTCCTATCGTTAAGTTGGAGATGGGAGCGCAGAAGATGATGAAGCAACAAAGCTTTTCTTTTGGCTTTATAGTATGAGTTCAACACGTGATAAGCACGTGGGAATGTTGAATTAAAAGTTCTTTTGTTAAACTCTATGCTATTATTTTGTCGTATTACTTTACAAAATTATATATATATATATATATATAATAAATTTGTTATATAATTAAAAATTCTTTTGTTAATCTCTATGTTATTATTTTGTCGTATTATTTTCTAAAGTTATAATTAGTTATATTATTCACAAACAAATTTTATAAATCATCATCATCGGCAACCTTTTATCAAACTTGCAAATAAAAGAAATAAAAAATCTTAAAACAAACAAATAGATTTGTAATAAAATTTATTAATCAAAATGCAAAATTTTAAAAATAATTAAATAAATTCAAATTAAGAGCTCAATAATATAAATCAAATTTAAACTTATAAAAAATATTAAACTTAAATAATTATTCTAATAATTTAATTTATTTTAAATTTAATCGTGAAGTATTGATATATTAGACAGCTATATATTGATGAAATTATTTATATTTTATTTTCTGCAAATGAATATGTTAAATCAAATAATATTATATTATACTTTATATCTTATAATTTGATTATGTAATTATTAAGTAATCAAATGATTTAAATTAAATACACCCTTAAAGTTGTAAATAAGTCCAACTGAGTTAAATTTTATAATGTTAAAATTTTGTTTTGATAACACAATCCAGTTAAATCAAATTAAATCTAAATTTGAATCGAGTTGTTAGAATAATCGTTTAAGTTTAACATTAGGGGTAAAAAAAATTTAGTTAAATCAAATAAACTGATTGAATCGATTGAATTTAAAAATTTAGTTTAGTTATTTCAGAATTTTGATTATTTTTTTTTAAATTGATTAATTTGGTTTGATTTCGATTTTAAAATTTCTTATTCGTTAAACTGAATTAATTAAAATAAAAATTATAATTTATAAATACCTAATTAATTGGTAAAATTTTTATAATATTTTAAAAAATTAATTATTTCAGTTAATTTGGTTGAAAATCGAATTAATCGATATTTTATCAATTCGGTTTGTTCAATTTTTATTTAAAAATTCGATCAGTTCGGTTAGTTCAAAAAAATTGATTTGATTTTATTTTGATTAATTCGGTTCA